>JAQQAE010000194.1:0-39196 GCA_029823295.1 Pseudamia nigra | reverse complement strand
ACTTCTATTTGATAGATAAGACTTAAACCACCCTAGCGCAGTACCACAAATGCCCACTAGGTGCTGCAGCCGAGATAATAAAATGCAATGGTCCACTGTGTCAAAGGCAGCAGTCAGGTCAAGCAAGACAAGAATCACATGGTCCCCAGAATCTGTGGTCAAAAGGATGAGCAAAATGATTAAATAAATCAACAAAAGCAAACATTATGACCAACAAAAATGAACAAAATCATTCAGTAAGCCTACAAAAATAAACAATATAAACATGTAAATTAACAAAAAAGACAAAATTGAAAATAAAATCAAGAAAATGAGCAAATGTGCAAAAACAATTATCGAATAAGTTAACAAACATGAACTATATAACCAAAAAAATGAAAAAAAAAATCAAAAGAAGCAGCAAAATGAGCTGAATTCATCAAAATAATCAAGTCAATTTTTAAGATATTAGCAAAAAAAATTAAGTATATAAACAAAACTTAACATTACGACCAACACAAATTTACAAATAATGCAGGGGACTAACAAAAACAATAGAATCAGTTAATTCACAAAATAAACAATATAACCAAAAAAAAAAAACTGAACACTATTGAGCAAAAATTAAAATTAATCAAATAAATTGAAGCAAATTAACAAAAAACATTAAAACCAACGGAATAAAGCAAAAAAAAAAAAGAATAAAATGAGCAATAATGAACAAAATAATTCAGCAAACTTCAAAAATGAGCAATATAAACAAGACATTTAGGATGAATAACTCATAATACATCAGGCTGTAATACATACATTCCATATTATAAACTTATTCTTTTTTATCAACCTTTTAATTCTTTTTTTTCAATCAATTCTAACATCAATATGTGACTGGAAGGAGGTGAAACCGGGGAAATGACGAAGAAAATCCCTTTATGTTTGAATGAAAACCAAAGGACAAGTCACTAGGTCAAGGCTGCTGTTTTTAAAAAAATGTCCATCCGTAGAGACAGAGTTCACAGCGCTCATCAGGGTTCCCACGCGTGCTGGAAAACCTGGAAGATGATGGACCAATTTTGCAGTCATGGAAAACATATGGAAAATGAGGGGGGGGGTCAAATGTCTTGGAAAAGCTTTTTTTATGTGTTTTTTGTTCATTTTTTTTACTTGACTATTTTTGCTCATTTTATTGCTTATTTTGGTGATTATTTTTGGTTACATTTTGGTGTTGTTTTGTTCATTTTTTTACACTTGATTATTTTGATGATTTATCTCATTTTGTTGCTTATTTTGTTGATTTTTCTTGTAAAATTTTGATGTTTTTGTTCATTTTTTACTTGATTATTTTTCTCATTTTGTTGCTTATTTTACTGATTTTTTTTGTTAGATTTTGGTGTTATTTTGTTCATTTTTCCTAACTTACCGCAGTACTTTTTTAATCATTTTTGCTCATTTTATTGCTTATTTTGGTGTTATTTTGTTCATTTTTGTGAACTCGCTTCCAAAGAAGCGCCTGAAGACAAAACTAGTGACTTACAGTTGCAGAGTGTTGCTAGTGTTGGTCCATGAGTGTGAACATGGTACGTCAGAAGGATGTATTAGTGTATGGTGTAATAACTGAACTTAACAGAGAACAACACAAGGAAACATATACACAATCAGAAAAGAGCCAAATAACGGCACAGATTGTGTTGTGATCTGCATCTCCCCTGTCATGTGACTGACTTTAATAGTGATATGGGTACAAAAAACATATTAAAAATAGAAAATGGCTTTAAATCCTTTTGTGCACCTTCTCCCAGTGAAATGATGACAGGCAATAGCTCCGAGACGGCATCTCATCCAACCAAAGGTCTGAGGTTAACCTCTGCTGAAACCGAGCTGTCTGCGCTCATAAGCAACGAGCAGGTCATGGTCCTAGAAATAAACAAAGCTGACGTCAGGACAAAGTCACATGATCCGGACTGGACCAAAGATGGCCTGGCTGAGCTTGCTCTTCTGACTGTCCTCGAGCTGCTTCTGCCATAATTTAACCAGCTGTGGTAATAAGAAAGCAATAAAGCAGACAAGACACGCAGCGAGTTAATTAAGCTGAAACTGCATTAAAAAACTTCATTTTGCACAAGCACACACACACATACACACACCCTGCACTGTCCTCTCCATCTCCCCCCTCCTCTCATTGTATAGGGGTTTGGGGGGGGGGGGCTCTGTTGATGTTGCCATAGATACCATATGTTGTACCGGCTGTGAGATAGGACATCACCTTTATTCGCCTATTTTATAAACTCTTTTTACTTTATAATTGTAATGACTTCAGTCGAGGTAGAAGTACTCATAAAAACAAGTACTTAAAAGTAAATGGGTCTAATATCGTCTTTATCTTCATGGGAACAACAATATAAAGTGCACATTAACTGTCACTAATAAAGTGAGATTTGTTGCTTATATTTATTTACTTGATTATTCGTTATCGTTCTTGCTCATTTTGTTGCTCACAGTTACTTACTCTTGCTTTTTATTGTGTCTTTGTTAACTGAGCTCAATTATATTTGCTCATTTAGTGGCTTTTTTTCTTTTATTTGTCATTTTGCTCATTTTGTTGCTTGGTTTGTTTATTTTGTTAATGTACTTGATTACTTTTTTTCAGTTTTACTCATTTAGCCCTTTTTTTTATTTTTTTTTGTTAATTTGCTGGATTATTTTGTTCATTTTTGCTCGTTTAGCTGTTCTTTTGTTCTTCTTTTGATATGTTACATGATTGTTTTTTTCATTTTTTCCTGCTTAGCTGCTTTTTTCCATTTTCTTGATTAGTTTGATCATTTTGTTCACTTTTTGTTGATACTTTTTCTTTTCTTATTGTTTATTTTGCTAACTTAATTGATTTTTTTCATTTTTGTGCAATTAGTTTCTGTTTTGTTCTTTTGTTAATTTCCTTTTCTGATAGTGTTGCTTAGTTGATTTACTTTGTGAATTTACTTCATCAATTTTTTCATTTTTGCCAAATTCATGGCTTCATTGTTAATTAAATTAAACATATTTGTTAATTTTTTGCTGATATTGTTGCTCAATTTGTTTATTTTGTTCATTTACATAATGATTTTTCTTCATTTTGCTGTTTTTGTTCTTTTGTTGTGAATTTACTTCATTATTTTTTTTGTCCATTTTTGCCATTTTTTTTTTCATCACAAATGTAACTGAGTACAAGTAAAAACTGCTCTGTTAAACAACTACTCCCAGAAGCACATTTTTTGGGACAAAATTGCTCAAACACGTGCACATATTTGTGAAGCTTCTCGATCATCCAGGTCATGCCAAAACATCTTCAAGAAAACACATCGATCCAGCCGGGAAAAAAGATCATACACATACAAAAATAAATGTAATGCAGTAAATGTACTACCCGTCTGTGCCCAACATAATCAATCAGTCCATTGCATCACTTTGTGAAACACTTCCTGAAATGAATAAGAAAGATGAGTCTGTGCATCCACACTGGCTATGCAAACATTCAGATAAGATCATGCCCACCATTCGGCCACTCCGATGAGACCCCCCCCCCCCCCCAGTCTCAGCTCACCCCACTTTAATTGTGTCAGTGTGGTGGTGCTGTGTATCCATGTGCAGTTTGTTCAATAAAAGCACTGATTCACTGGATAGAATCGTCAGTGTTCAGGTTCTATGTGAGCAGTGTCCCTATTAAAGCAGAAAGTCTGTATAACTAGATTATGTGCCCTTCAATAATTATTTACCTCAACGCATTGTGTAATCCTTCTATTCAACCATTTTGAAACTCTTTTATTCACTCTACCTCTGCTCCTTCACACTCCACCTCTGAGTCCATTTCTTTGGGATCAGAGCAAGTGATATGACAACATCCAGAATGTCCTTTTGTGAGAAATGACTCTTAAACTTTAATTGTGCACCTACTTTATTTAGGCACGATGCTGCTGACATGACAAAATAACACCTTTTTCCAAGTCAGACAGAAATTGTCTTAGTTTTTTAAGGTTGTAGGATGAGACTTGCTTTGTCATTGTGCTTCTCCATGTCTCCTATGATTCACTTCCTTTTGCAGATACAGCCATTTTAATGGGTAATAGGTATGTAAAACGTACATGAGTCATTTAAATCACGTTGCATTTACATCTTCATAAGGTCTGTGCAGAGTGTGATGCAGGCAAGCTTCGAGATTCACATACAGATCACATTTTAGTGCGAGGTGAAAACAGTCCAAAATTTTTGATCACTGTAGCATGTTTTCATGTCACTTTAAAGGTTCCATGTCTTAACGCTTACTGTAAATGTGTACCTGTATCACTTATATGTGTCTTAAAAGTGCCTCTAGGGTGTTGGCATAATAAAGTGTGCTGATGGGAGGTGTCCTTAGTTTCCTGATGGCCTCCACTCTTAATTTTATCTAAATGTGTTCAGTTCCCAGACTGTTCTTAAAATGATGTGCTGCTGCAGTACAGACAAGTTATTATACTGTACACGAATACGTCCTCCTGACGAACCACGTTCACGCTTCAACAAACCATCAATAGCAACACTCTTCAACTGGAAGCCACTCATTTGTCTCTAGATGCTTCTTTGGAGAAAAACTAGAGTACACGATGTGAAAAGTCACTAAAAAAAATCATCAAAATAATCAAGTGTTCCTGGGATCATATTCCGACACAAGGTGAGTGTAAATTTTCTGGAAAAAAATGTTCAGGAATATTGGGAGCTGCTCATGGGGGGCGGGCCTAATGTTAGCTTGAGTATGATTGGTTTTAAAGTTTTAGGTTGAAATTTTAAGATTCAGAGTTCTATTGCCTCATTGAGGTGGGACTAATGCATTTTATCTGGACTATGATTGGTTATGACTTATAATGTCACAAATCACAAAAGTTCAAAGTAGCTTGTTTTTCATGTTGCTGATTGTAGTTTATGGATCCGTCAGGTCACATTGAGCAGGTTTAGATTCCCAGCTTTTATTTTACATCACAGAGTTTAGATGAACCTCAAAACCCAATATGATGGTTTTCACAGGATGGGACCTTTAAAACCAAGATTTTCTGATGTACAACTGACAATAGTACTCACTCCAAAAAAAATCTAAATCTCAATGAATATTTCAAGCTAATTTCATCAAAGCCTGATTTTTTTGTACATATTACCATACATTTATTTATTTGTCTGGACTGAAATTATCATGCATTATGTGTGATGTTGATTGACAGTTGTGTTCATCTGAAATTAGTCTTCTGTCCACCACCGTAAAGGTGGCAGCTTTAGTTTCCATCTACCTGCAGTGCAGGACAAACACTAACCAGTCAATCCAAGACACCATTTTCCACAACACACATTATGATGTTATTATTGTACGGCTGTAGGGCTAAATGAGGTTTCATCTCTAATTGCTTTACCAGGTAATGTGTCTCATATGTAAATTAAAAAGGACAAAAGACTTCCTCATTAATGTTCCAAATTTAATCACAGATCAGAAACTAATATGATCCATACAGACTGAATTACTCCCAGGTCTGACGCACATCTGGTTCATACAAGGCTTCTGGAACTGAACTGCTGTCCTCGTCATTGGTGAATTCTAAGTAATGGTATGTGTCTTTCATTAAATTTGTACTGTATGGCTCAGGTGCTGCTGCTGCTGGGCTCGTGTTTAAGAATGGATGTGCTGACTGTGAGAAGGACGAGGAGGTGGGAGGGAGGGGGAGGAGGAGACTGCTACTGTAGCAGTGCATCAGCAGAGGTGAGACTACAGCCACTACATTACAGTTTGCACACTGGAGACACATACTGCTAAACACACATGTAGAACTTGCAAATCGCTGTAGATTCTGCTTCCACACAACTTTCCCTTTGTGGTCACATATACAGACTACTGTTGCT
The DNA here is from genome assembly GCA_029823295.1 of Pseudamia nigra. Classification (NCBI taxonomy): domain Eukaryota; kingdom Metazoa; phylum Chordata; class Actinopteri; order Kurtiformes; family Apogonidae; genus Pseudamia; species Pseudamia nigra. The sequence goes on along the minus strand of JAQQAE010000194.1, from coordinate 33,325 downwards.
GAAGGCATCAAGAATGCAGCAATGACAACATTCAGTGATGAAAGCTAATGCAGACCAAGTCAACACTCGTAAAGTGCCTTTTGGAGTCGCCGTGTATTAGTAGTGCACAGGCAGTAAATGCATGTCAGCCTTAACTCAGCTGCCTTGTTCCCGCCTGAGACAGACAAACCTACTGGGCTACAGTATGTGTGTCATTAGTGCTGACCCAGATGCTCTGAAACACTGACTGCCCTGTGACTGCACTGCATTTCCAGACCAAGTCCTTCATCTCATTACTGACAACAGCAGTATTTAATGATCTGTCTGTAAATACAAGAAACATCAGATGACAAATGCTCAACAAAGGAGAAGTAAAGTTGAGCTTAACGACAAGTGGAGGGTGAGATGAGGGTTGAAAACATGATGAATCCAGCTGCAGAGGAGAAGCAGGTATGAAATTTGTGCAGTGCAATCTGCACAGTGAGACAAAAGAGTTGACTGGCTCCAGGCTGAGGTGGGAGGATGAGTTGATGAGTGACTAACATCATATACATGCAAACCGTGCGCAGTCCAACTCTGCACACACAACACAGCGTGTCCGTGCAGTCAGCAAAAGGATTCATTCACTATCCCACTTGACACGCCGATTTCAATGCAACGGTTTTTTCAGCATACGCTGTGTAGATTGCAGGGTGATGTGCTACAGAGAGTGTCTTTCCTAAAAAAAAATGATCCATTAACCGACATATCTCATTCACAGAGCCTCATGCAGCCAGCAGCCAATAATGTGCGAAATTACCAATGTAGCCTAAATAAAAGACCGTTTCCCACCACATATCTTACAACTCCTGATAACAGATGTCATTGACACTACTGTGAAACAAACGGAGGATGTCGGCTATCCCAGTGAAACGCAAGAAATCAGCATGGGTGCTTCTTTAGGGCCAATAACACGGCTGTGTGCTTACCCGCTGCGGCCACAGCGCACCGGACAAGAAGTGAAAGCATTCCCACAGAGAGCAGACAGTTTGCAAGCATCCCCCCTGCTCCGGCTCGCCACCTGCTCCTCAAACACCTCCCCTCTCCTCCGGTAGCCGTCCTTTGTGGAGAGCATCCACCGCCTCCAGCAGCAGCGGGCTCAGCTCCGCTGGCTCCCACTTTGGGGTGACCTGTCCGCCGACTCCTCAAACCGGGAGCCATATCCAGTGGATAGGTTGCTGAAGTTTCGGTCGTAAATAATACATTGGATCAGTCCTCGTGCGTGAACGGGAAGCACAGCGGTCCCGCGGTCTCGTCGTGTCCAGGGCTGGAGGGAGAAGCGGCGACGAGGGGAAATTAAGAAATGCGCCCTATCGCTCCTCTGCGCTCGGTCCACCCATCACCGTGTGGCGCAGGGCGGCGCGCACACTTTGCCAAAGGTTTGACATTTTTTGGCGGTTAACTGCTTTAATAATTCAGATGTATCCCCGATTGACCACAGGCACTTGGTTGTGCTCATGTGACTGCAAATTACGCTCTAAAATAGCAGCATAAGGTATATTGGCTCCCGCCCCTCCGGTCAAACCGAGCAAATTAAACCGCTGCTGTTAATTGCGAGGAGAAAGTAACTGAGCCGACTATAGGACGCCCTCTGCTGGCTGTTTCAGAGCAGGCACCGCTCCACATGAAGCAATCTGGCACATTAGGCTTCGTCAAGCATACAGCCTGCTGGATCGATATGAAAAGAAGTCTGTGGTAGTATTAGTTCGTCTTCATCTCTCCTACCACACGGGCAGCCCCGAGGGCGAAAGGAACTGCATGAACAGCTTATTCTGACGCTAAAGTAGCGACTGTTGTTTCCCTTGTTCTCCACAAGATGTCAGCCAAGAGCCAAAAACACTGGTGGATGTGACTGGTCTGACGTTGAAGCACCTAATCCTGAATTTACAAAACCTGTACACACGGTGGAATTATAACCATAAAGAACCGAATCTGAAAATAATTTTCAGCAGCACAGATTAGAGTTTACACAGTATACTAAAGAACATTTTCAACGCATAACTGTGATGGTATCGTTATAACTAGTTGCATCCATAAAAGACGACATCTAATAAAAAACAGTGCTTTCCAAAGGACAATCTGTAGACAGAATAATACATGTGAAAGCTTAATTTACAGCTTGAAGGTCCTATGCAGTGAAAATCCATCTTTTTGTGTTTTGAGGTTTCTATGAATTATGTGGTGTAAAATAAAAGCTGTAAAAATATGTCCAGTCCTGAGCAATTTACACAAGACAAACAACAGGAAAAGTAAACCGTTTTAAATTTTTGTGACATCACAAGTCACAGCCAATCATATTCATTCAAGCTAAAGCTAATTAGTCCCTCAAGCAGGTAGAATTCTACATTTCTAACTTCAAAACTTGAATTTTAAAATGTCACTGGTTACGACCAATCATATTAAAGCTAAATTAGGCCTACCCCCAACAGCCAACTGCCAGAATTTGATAGTTTTTACAAACATTTGTCTATAAAAAAAAGTTACTATTCTACATTTACAGTAGCCTTGTCAAAATCTGATCCAGAGTAATCTTGAAAATGACTTGTTCAACCAATCAAAGTTTTCTGATGAAAAGTGGGCGAATACAACACATTACGGTGGAATCAGACTGCAGGGCACAGAGACCCCTGAAAAAAATCCAGAAAAACTCAAATCAATACTTTTCATTTTGTCACCAATCTTACAGAAGTATGAGATGGAGGAGGACTTTAAAAATGATGGGAGTTCACAGAAATTAATTTAGTGATAAACTACCTAATATATAATATTGTATTATATGTTGTAGTGTATTGTATGTAGTTATATATATATATAAAATAATAGTGCATATATTTTAGTCTATTAAGTAATACATAGGGAGCAGATACTTCACGGTATGAGTTCTATGACAGGGTGGGATTTAATACATTTTTTACTTCTTCCCACTCACTTTCAATCATGTGATGACTTTGGCTTGTTCAGTGATTTTCTGTTTGATATACAGTCTATAGATAGGTTTATCTGTTTAATTTATTTTGTATCACCTCTACTATGCATGTTTGAAATAAACTACGTCTTTAATAGATATATGTGAAGTCTACATATACCTTCACATGTTAAGATATGGGACATTTGAGAAAATGGACCAATGGCAACTAATACCAATTTGAGTGTGTATCTGAATGTGTTCATTCTCACTGTGTATTCGGTGCAGTCTTTCTTTTTACATTATGCACCATGCGTGTGCAGATGAGTGCATGCATGTGCATCTATATAAGGTTAGAGTCTATGTGTGCATTAATGCTTTAAGTCAATTTCTATTTTATCTTGCATTTTACCTTTGAGTATTACAAAACGTTGAAAAAAGTTTTCTGCATCACATTTAAGAAGGTATCCATTTCAGGCTTTGGAATCATACATATTGGTTCAAAAGATCACTAGTTAATTCTGGTGCTTCAGCTGCTTTTGCAATCCAAAACATTTGCAGTGACAAAAGGTGATATGAGCATGTATGTTTATATATTTAAGAAAGGGACCTGAACAAGTGTGTAGGGGAAAAAAGACAAAAGTCAAGAAGCTGCATCAATAGATTTTTTTAATTCAAAGTGAATCTTAACAATAATACACCATAAAGTCTTATTTTGACACTCACCAAAAGAGTCACCTGGAAAACCCGCTTAATGTGACAAAGTAGAGAAGGCTTGGTCACACCTAAATCACTGAGAACTAGAGAGGAAACACTATCGCAAACTGTAAAGAGACATCACATCCACAGAGTTAGTTTTCCCAGTCCTCATACTGTAAATATTGCACAGTGCAATTGCTACATGGCAAACTAGTGTAGCACAAAATAAAAAAAGCAAATGAAACAAAAACAAAAAAACAAAGCCACAAAAATCTACAAGTATTAAAACAGTAACAGTTCAGATTTCATAATCAAGTCTATCTGATGAGTTATCTAGGATGATTCCATAACTTGCAGTGTGAATTAACTCTGAAATTGATACTTGGAAATAAACAAAGCTTCATCAAATCAAAAAAGTAACACAGTAGCACATTTAGGCTAACACAGACCCTGAATTAACATTTGTACAGGATAACACCGCAGCAGAGGATTTTTTTTCTGATATCAAAATCATAACTTAGTAATTTTTCAAAAAAATCCATTTTATCTGTTAAATGTTACATGATTCCTAAAAAAGTTCATAAACTAAGGTGTCAAATCATGTGGAAAACTAAAAACAGTTTGACGTTTTCTCTCCACTTGCATCCATTTTTTTTTTAAACAAATACAGGAGAGGTTATGCAGGCGCATTGCTGGTGAATACCTTTGGAGTAATCAAAATACAGATTACATTTCACATGCGTATTACTGGGGAACTAGTTCAAACACTAATCTGCCAAGTTCATGCCTTGTTGTCATAGGTTTTCTTTTCCAAAATGATAATTCAGTATGTTCAGTAAAGCATACAGGTAAGAAAAAAGCTATCAAAAAAAACATACAACCATATTCTTGTCAGTGTTAAAATATGAAATATTGCACTCGTGACTGTGCAGAGAACCCACAATAATCTCTGTGACAAAGCACTTTTTTCAATCAGAACACAAACTAATTCTTCATGGTTATAGCATGATATAAAAGGCCAATGATGTCAACTGTGCTCCGGTTACTGCCAGTGCTAACTTCCGCTCAGCCTCGACTCGCGTGGTAGAAAAGCTGCTCTGAGCAGACAGCTGCTAGGCGGACGAAGTGAAGCAACCTAGGTGCACATGCAGGGTAATGTAAAGCATGGAGATTATCTAAGAACACTTGGTGGTGCAATGACCGCACAATGTAAAGTATTGCATCTGCTGTTCAGCCAGAGTGACTATCGAAAGATTGTTGAGTGTCATATCATTCAAGTGTACGTGTGTTTTACTGCAGTGTCATCACACAGGGGCCATAGTGGCAGCTATCTTTAACACGATGAAATTCACCGCCATGTATGTATATATGTTACTTGTGTCGTGTCTATCAGATGATCAGGAGTGCGATGCCCTGTAATGACACTGTGGTGAAGTCCTAGTTTGAATGTTATTTTTTGTCCTGGTTGTGTGGCCTGTGAAGACTGTTTACTCTACATCATAAAAGGACTGTTAATCGATTCTGTCCAATCCTTCCTCAGCAAATACATGGTGAGGAATCGCCATCGAAAATTCTTACTTTCTGAATCTCAAGGCACATACACAGTGCTGCTCACACTGTCTCAATTTCCACAAGGAACACATAAACAATGGCCACAGTTTTTGCATTGACAAAACATCATTTTGATATGAGACACTCATAAAGGGGAGAGCGATCCGAGCACAAGGCAGTTTAGAATAACAAATTGTGAAACTGATATTCTAGCCGGATATAACATTGAACAGATAAAAGGTTGCAATAAATATTTGTTAAAATCAATTTAACAGTAAAATAAGTTGTAAAACATTATTTCTCAACAGAAACACTGGGCAAATTTTTTGACACAGTCTAATCACCCAGACCCTTACAAGCCAAACTACCTGTATGAGTGCTTAGTGGTGAGGATGCTTGTGTGACAGGTGAAAACATTACAGAAGTATTTCAGTGAACACAATGAGATTTTTTTTTCTGGCAGCACTCCTATAGCACTCAAAGAGTACTGGTGGTTTACCGTATAGGAACAATGAAAAGTTAAATCAATCCTGCAAGCTACAGCTTTAGATGTATACAAAACATCAATATGAAAACATACAAAAATTAAGTTACATCGATACATCATTTATATGCAGTGATGAGCCCGAAAGGTTAATAAGGATAAAATACTGATGCAAAAACACACACCCCGAGGAACAACAAATGCAACTAATGTTCATCATCAGCAATACAGTAGTTACAATGACATTCCAAATAAGAACGCAAAACACAAAAATCAAAACCACTTCTATTTCAGATAATTAGGGACCTATACAAAAATAACAACGCTAGGTTTAACTCAGAGAAATCACCTAATTTCACAGCTATTGAAGTGGCAATCATCATATAGCAGCTTATCTATGATACATTCAAGAAAGAAATGATACGACTTATTAATTGCCCAATAAGCTAGACAAAACCTCAGCCATTTTTAAATAAATTTTTTTGTTTGTTTTAATATAACCCCATTCTACAACTAGAGTATAACTGAGGTCTATGCAAACAGAATAGCTACCTTGCTTTAGGAAATGAATTACAGTCTTTGGTGCTGCACAAGCAACTTCATTTGAAAATAAAGACAAAATTAAACACACAACTAGTAAAATGAACAGAAAAATGCACACACAGCATATCTACATACATATATATAGAGACTGGTGTAAGCACCATAAATATATATATGTATATATCCTCCCTGACGGAATGTATAAAATAAGCAGTTGACACGGATACGCTTCAAGCTTTTAACAGATGGTATAATGTAAAGGGAAAGTTAACTTTGTCACACATGCATAAATGAGAGAATTGCACACAATTAACTCACACCTTATCAAGCATCTGTACTAAATAGTCTAGCTCTATAATATATGTCCATATATGTGTCTATATGAAATACTGCATGGTTTGCTCAGGCTTAGAAGATTCCATACTGTGAATTAATTTGCATTTTTCCTTACCTAATCAAAGCCATGCCCACCACACTTCTAAACATCTACCAAACAAAGTGAAAAACACTGAAAATGAAAATACGAAGACAAAAAAGAAAAATAATCAACGACTATTTAGATTGTATTGCAGTTTCATCAAACAGTACAAATACTGTTAGTAATAAGAGTTTCACTAAATAGAAAGTGATTATCAAATATTAAGCAATACTCAGTACTTGCACTTTGTACACTAGTTCATTCGGGAAGGGAGAACAAAAAACAAACATTTCTAATGAAACAGCAAGCATTCGCAACAGCAAAGCATGCTGTTCTTCTTGTAAGAACAGAAAAGTAACTCACTACACACGGAAATATACACCGACTCTGAAAAATAAGCACCGCTATCCGCGATACATCACATCCATGCAGGCTATGCATGGACATATACACATGTGCATATATATACTCACACATAGGATGCATCGACTGATTGGAATTTCAAGTGCTGCAGTCCAGTACATTAATATTCATGTATATAGTCATATATAAGTAGTAACATTAACAACCTCAAATATGTAAGGCACTATGGCTGGGGACAGTTATACAATGCAGCGAGTCTTGTGACACAAACAATAAGAGCAACGTCTATGCATCTTTCCGTTTACATTTTTGCTCATGCAAGACCACATGCAGCGTGAGGAATAACCCTATTTAAATCGGTTAATTGACTTGACATTGCTAACACCAAAAGACACCGAAAAGGTACAAATACTTTGAACGCAGTACAACATACACTGTGGACAACAAGTGCATCTGTCAATCTAGAGCTAGAGACTGGGATGGCTTTACAAATATGGATGTGTCTTGCACACGTAAGAAGGCAATATAGAAAAATAGCTGGGATCAGGGGTGCAAAGTCTAACTATTCAACACCACCCCAATTATTTACCTGTTTTGAGGAGTATTCGTAGAAGATCCAATGCAAAGATATATCAAATGTGCAAAACACATTAAGTGTGAGTTTAACTACTCATTCATTCTTTCATTCAATCATTCATACATTATTTCCTTCCTAATTTTTCCCCAAATTATCTCCACCACTGAAACTCTGTTTTTTAAAGCTTGAAGTTCAATTACACCCAAGTCTACATGATTCAAAAAATAGCTTGCTTTATTTGTGGTTGTGCCATGGTTTTTGAGATGAAACCATGTTGTTTGTGGTTTGTGGATTAAGAATTCACCCTGCTCACTTAGCCCTCGGGTGGTATGAAAGAGATCTGGGCAGCAATGCTCAGATGTACGGGTACTGGTTTATTTTGGTGGGGCTGAGAGGGAAACTGGCGTAGGCGGGCGAGGCAATGTAGGAGTGCGGGGGAAAAAGGGGTTTGAACTGGCCTTGCGGGTGCAAGGTAGGGGAAGGCAGCAGCCGGGGGTTGATTCCCACTGTGACCTGATGCACAATGCCTGCTGGGTGGGAGATGCTGTAGGTGGGCTGGAGGATGGGGCGCGAGGCCCCAGGAGACGCCAAGAGGTGGGCCACTGGTGCAGCTGGGACCAGAGGACCAGATGGAGGATACGACAGTAAGGTGGGCTGGGAGTGTGGGTGGCCCCCAAGGTGGGGGTGGGGGCCGGTAGTGTGGCTTGGGCTGCTGTGGGACAGGGTGAATGTATGGCCATGCACTGTAGGAGGAATATAGGCCTGTGGTCTCCGGTGGGTAAAGTTGCCATTCCATTCCTGATGACAAGAGCTGAAATGTTGGACCTGCATGACAGAAGAACAACACAGTCAGTTTGAACAACCACTAGATATAACTGTTTTCCATGTCTTTACATGTCCATTATGTCGGTAATTTCCATTCTCCTTTCTGTGTGGAATAAATTACTCTAGTCTGTCATTTGTTTCTCTTTTACTGACTGCAGAAGACTTCCTAGAACACCATGTGCCCAAGGCATTTCTTCCAGAGGAGACAAAGTGTGTCCTATCAAAAAATATCTGGGCATCAGTCATAGAAACACACTATTCTGATCTGTACTACTGATAAAGAAACATTTTATAAATAGAACAGGGCAGACACCGATAAGCATCATCTCAGTTCTCCCAAAAAGCATTTGAGAAATGCAGATGTTTTTTTGAAAATTTGCAAAAACAATTATTTGACGTGAGAGACAAGGCTATTTGCTTTAAGTGAACACTGATATGATTTGGAGCTACCACCTTCACAATGTTTTTAGTGTCTGATGTGGGCAGTGAAAGGACACATTACCACTAAATTGATCAGAATAACTATTCTCAAATGTCTGGATGATTGATATGTACATTGGATTCAGTCAGTTGGATATACTTTACATTAAAAATACTTACGCTGAATAGTGCTAGCAATTTGAATACCATTTTGAATCCTTAGAATGGCTTCTTTTCTTGCCTTGTACAATGTCTGCTACTTAGAGACCTCCATTTTGTTCTTTGTCAAGGTTGTCAAAACTACAAAAAAGGTGTTTCTGTATATACATTTACAATTACAAATAGGTACTTCTTGTTCTACTAGAAAAGGAAAGTAGTTACAAGTATTCACTGTGGTAAATCTATATCACTTCAGCAAATCTTGAGTACAAGTGATTTATTCGTGACAGAAGCAACTGTGGTAGACAAATTAGGTTTATCTGCAGTACGAGCAATAGGGGGCTGCTCTGTTAGGAAAAAAAAATCATATTAGCAATTCAAATTTTAATGGCTACCATCATCTAAATGCAGAGTGCAGTCACAACCACTTAGGTCAGTTATGAAATTGGATTTCAGTGGGCCTTTAAGTTTCTACTAAGCCCACACATTTCTCACAAATGGGATCTAGACAGTCATACATGTTTACATGCTTTAAAGTGTGGATGTGTGACAATGGAAAAGATATGTTAGTGGATCTGCTCACCTGTCCAAAGCCTATAGCCTGCTGTTGCTGAGGCTGGAATGCAGGGGTGATCTTCTGCGGCCTGTTGAGAAGGGGAGTGGAGTGGTGATGTTGTCGCCCAGGAATGCCCCGCCCTTTGGATTGGCATGACAACTCTAAGACTGAGTGACAAGGCCATGTAAAGAGAGACAGGGAGACAAATAGACACGCGTGATAATGTGTGTGTCAACTGGGTCTTCAAATAGCAATGCCACCCTGTAAATGAACTGAGATGTGATCCAGCTACAACAGCAGCTCAATGTGAACTACAAAAGTGGACACATTTGTGGCAGGAGACTTTGTACACCCGCCAGTGATTTCAGCTCTGTTTGAAGTTCCCAATCTTAAAACATAGTGGCATCTGTCCTCTGAATATGATCTACGAGATTATAAATAGACATGCTTGGAGGGTGGGGGGTAGCTGGTAACGAAGCTTGTTCATTGAGCTTATACTAGGGTCAGGCCGTTAGCTATAAATATAACTGGTAGCTTTAGAATAGCAAACTGTGCCCTTTTATGCAGGGCTTTAGTTGCAATTGGCTAGGGAGGAAGATGCCTTTGGCATGAAAGGTGACACAAGTGTGTATAATTTTCAGAATAGAAGCTCTTTAAAAAGCAACAGGGACATCTCACTGGCTATAACTGTGATAAAGCTAACATGTAGCATGCATAATGCAATTTTAATACTTGAAAGAAGCATTCTTAAAACATTTACTTGTTTCCAGAAGACGGAATAAACATTTTCTGGCATAGATTTATGGTTTGAATAATTTTTAGGATGTGAAAAATACTTTGTGGCAGTTATGCATGTCTTTATGTAGCTTTAGGCACACCCACACAAAGAGAATAGAGCTCTCAGAATCAGTCCAGAGATAGTGTAAGAAGTGCTGATAGCAAACAAATATCCACTCCAGAGATCAGAGAAAATATGCCAGGGCAGGTCACTCATAATCACCTGTGAGAACCTCTGCGGCCTACTAAGACAGCGTAATCCCAGCACATGTGACCTACAGAGCAGACAGCAGCAATGGTGACTGGATTTTTGAGCTTACAGAGTCCACTCATGTACCTGCTATTCTTTCAAGACTATTACACAAATATTACAGTGGGACTTATCCCGAGCAGACATGATTAGTTCAAGTTCAACATAGATAAGGGCAGTAATTAATGTATTTTTGTTATACAGCAATCATAGTAACCATTTTTACCTGTGTTTCCAGGTGTTTCAGTTGCAGCGGGGTTGTTGTTGTTATTCTGAACCCTCATGGGAGGCACCACAACAGTACGAACTGCTGGCTTGCTGGGCTCAGTCTCCGGGGCAACACAAGCGACACGGGGTTCGCAGTTCTGATTGCTGTCTGCAATGTAGCGTCCTTCTGTGAATGGACTGTTGGTATGGCCAGAAGCAGGTGAGCTGTCCACTGTGTCACAACCACTTTCCTGTTCATCATCAGACATACTGCAAGAACCCAAAAAGAGAGAAAGACAGTTAAGGTCGGCATACACTGTGCGATTTTAGACCCGATCTGCAGTCGTGTGTGCCCCCGGCATTCGCAAGAGCTTGCGACCAGAGGTCGTGCCTCACACCCCACTGTTTCATGACTGGCCCGAGCAGTCGAAGCCTCAAATCATGCCTTGGATTTGTTTTACACATTTAATTTCCATCCAAATCACTTTTTCCTTCCTTTTCTTTTCACTGTGCAGGACCCATGTAGCAGCAAGAAACAGCAAGTGAAATCAAGAAAGCAAGAAACGTCACAGAAATATATTGGAGCCAATAAGTTGTATTTTGCTAAAGGTCGGGAGGGCATAGGGATATAAATGTAGTAATATTACAGTCCTGTGTCTGTACCTGCCGGCCTGTGTGTGTTACAGAGAGAGCAGATGCACTGGGTGCGACTCCAAGGGGAAGAGAAAAAAGAAACACAAACAAAGAAAGTGGACTCTGCAGAGGTGGAACAATATTGAGTAAAAGAGAAGATCTGGTTAGTAGGATCTCACCCATTCAGTATACTGTAACAGAATCACATGTGGATGTCAGAACACAGCATATACAGGATTTGCTTGTGTTTGCAGCTGAAATGGTGGCACGGTGTATTATGCTTTCATGTTTGCACATTTCTTAAGTCGCACAGTGTACTCCAGCCTTTACAGGTGTTTCTTTTGTTGTGTTGCAACTGATGCCAGACAAAAGAAAAGCTCTGCGTTTGCTTTGTTTGTGAACGAGCTGGTTTAACCACACCTGTTAGAGTGTTTGCAGGGTGAAGTAGACTGGGCTGAGGCTGAAGAACTCGTGCTAAGTGTGCTGTCTGGGCTGCTGAGGGAACAGACTCTCTCCATGCTGACAGTGCTCTGACATGCCTCACAGCCTGCATTACCTTTACACCTGTGTTTGCAGACAAACAAATAGAGGCAAACAATCAGGAACTCAGTACAAAGACCAGTTTAGAAATGTTAAAACGTGGTGATGGCGATCAGTACTCACTCCCCCATCGAGTGTCTTTGTGCACTCTCCTCCTCATCGCTGCTGATACTGATGACACTAACAGTCGGGCTAGCCAGGTCTGAGATCACCATAGCCTGCCGCTGCTCCTGTGAAACCGAAAGCTCCTCACAGTCTGGCTCCACTTTACAGCAGTTGTCTTCATCATCGTCCTCCTCCTCTACCTGCTGCTGTCCACGCTCCTCTCCAACCGCATGCCCTTCCTCTGGACATCTGGATTCTTCTTCCTCTACTTCCTCCACATTCTTTGCTGTATCGGCCATCTTTGGGGACTGGCATGCTAAATTTTGGATGTTTGTGTTTTGGGAAAAGTTGCTGCCCCTAGAAAATAAAATGCATTGCGTTGGAAAAGACAAGGGCACATACATAACTATGGAAAAAAACAACAAAACCCTTCAAATGCTGGTCACATTTTTGTACATGCAACAATGTTTGTGTGATATGTAAAAATAAGTACAAACCTATTTTTTTGCATTAATCAAGGTTTGAATATACTAGATTTTTGGTGTTGTTTTAACCACTTTCCATTTTTCACAATGACAACTTTTAGAATTTGGTAGAAATGTTGTTAGTAATTTATAAAACCAAAGTCCTACATCTTACTCAAACACATACCTATAACCTATAAATGGGTGAATCTAGTGATGTCTTTTTTCTAGAGGTGTACATACTGGATGTAATTTCATGAAGCAGGGGATCTATAGATATCAGACACATAAAATGAATGCTTTTTAGACCCTTTTGTTCATTTACAGTGAATCTCTTAGAAATTTCTGCATAAATATGACCTTGTAAAATTATATTAAAGACATTTTAGGGACCTGCAGATGGTCTGTGAAAAAATAACAGGAAGTCACATATGTCATACCTGTTAACGCAGGGCTTGGCTCTCTTGTTGGTTGTTGGCTGTGGCCACACCACATGTGCAATGCCTACATTGATTGGCTGGTGGGTGGGCATGGTCATTTGGTTGGTTAAGAATGGCTGAGGATGGGCAATCATGGAGCTGTAGTGGTTGCCATGGGGACGTACTTTCCTGCAAGAATAAAACAGAAAATTGAACTACAAGCCTTAGCACCATCGCTGACAAAACGGATTCAGTCACAGAACCCAAAGGACATGTATGACTCATCAAGCGTTAATATTCAGGGGAGCAGGCACATATCAGAGCCAATCCCAAGGGTGTGCATACCAACCAGAGCTATCAGACATTATCTAATATCATATTTAAAACGGTTACTAAACTTACATAATTTTAAATATTTGCACTCATATACCGTATCATCAAAAGCACTGCAATGATTTCAGAGCTACAATAAACAAATCTGTCACGTACAAAACAAATGTATTAGACCACCTGCCCCATTTGTGTCACAGACCATCTAGCATCATGAAGAGCTTTAATGCAGACACTTTCCTTTTCACTGAGTTCTTGACTTTTATGCCATGTAGAACAGGAGTGAGGAATTTCAAACTGAGTTCACATTTTTATACCCAAATTTGGACATAACCTTTAACCACTGGAGCAAATTTTTCTGTTCAGTAATGAGAGTAAATAACTGTAAATTAGCATCTTAATAAAAAATATGTTTTTTAGGGGCGGCTATGGCTCAGTAGGTAGAACAGGTTATCATGAAGGTTAGCAGTTCGATCCCTGGCTTCCTGTGTCAACCATGGGCAAGACAGTAAACCCCAAGCTGCTCCCAGTGAGTGTGTGTTTGTGCTTGTGTGAGCGAATGGGTGAATGGAAAGCAGTGTAAAGCCATAGGTTAGAAAGGCGCAATATCAGTGCAAAACCATTCACAATTTTTTACCAATTCACCAAGACTCAAATTTTCGTAAATTAAGAAATTCCTGGGTAACAATATTTACAAATATGTTAAAGAATTTGTACATACTGGTGGATTAACCATTACAGAAACCGAAAAAAAAAAAATTAATTAAAAAAAAAAAAATCAGATATAGTTCATTTATTGAAGTTGTGGCATAAACATTGGATGACAGTCTAATAAATTTGTTACGCACTGTATGTTGATAGTGTGAGGAATGCCATTTGTTGAGCCCAAATATGACAATATGACAAACAGCACAACATTTAATTAAATTTATACACTACAATATAAAATAAGCCAAAGTAAATCTGTTTCGAATTCTTACTTAAAAATGACTTAAGGACTTGTAGATAATTACAAAAAAACTACTTATTCATTTGAAAATGAATTTGTTGATCTCCTATTGTAACCACATGAAAACAACAAGTTGCTTACCCCCATTCGCCCAATCTCTGTGAGCCTGCCACAGTGTCAGATGCCAAAGTGGTCGGTGGTGGAGGTACTGACGTCACCTGCTGCCACGTGGGCACCAAAATCTGCTGTGCACGGTTAGACCAGGCCTGTGAAAGAAGCAAAGTAGCCATACGTGTCTTTTTTTTCTTGATTATTCACACATATATAAGAGTTGTATGCACTCCAACCGCCATTGCCATCAGTGTTACCTGCTTACCTGTGTGATGACTCCAGGTCTGATTTGTATGGGCTGGATGGGGGGTGCTTGAGTGACCAGAGGCACAGACGCCTCCATCCGGACAGAGTATCCTGCTGGTTTAGCTGTGTTGGTGGGAATTCCTGCAAGAACAGCAGAGAATATTTACATTTGAACAGGAGTGATTTAAAAAGTAAAATAGTAATTCTTTGTAATTTTTGTCAACGTGTTATCTTCCTACCTTGAATGGTTGGGGGACACAGAATGAGTGCCTGCTGAAAAGACTCGTTGCACCCAAACTGACCACTTCCTGTCTGCAGAGGTATCCCAGTGTGCATCACTGAGGGGGCTGAAGGAGCTAACCCCTAAAAGTGACAAGGACTTTGTCAGATATAAAATCATCAGCATGCAGTAGCATTCAATGGCCAGCAGATGGCAACAACAGTGTCAAAAGGGGCTACTGTGACAGATCAGAAGCCTGGCTTTTCAGTCAAAACAGTTACACAATTAAATGTGTTTGCAATGTGAGTCTCTGGAAATGCATAACAAAGATGCAATTTAAAGTTAAAAAAGGTCCACAAAGGATTTTGTTGATAATGCTGTGCTTTTCATTTTGTTTATTTTTTTGCTGATTTGTGGTCAGTATTTTAATCATGTTAAACTTTTCTTCATTTTGCTGATAATTGTGATCATTTTTGTTGTTGATGATAATCTAGGTATTGTCGTCGCTTTTTTCATGTTTGATGTAAGTGCAGAAATGGGAAAAACCAAAATCTTTGTGATAATACTTGAGATTTAATGACAGCAAAGAGTTTTTTTTTATTTTACTTATTTGCTTTGTTAAGTTTATATGTTTGAGCTGGAACAAATATGCACTTGCCTTGACAACTAAGCAAAGAAACTTCATGCATACCGATTATAGATCCATGCTGTCATTCTGACTCCAATCAGAATGAAAAATGATAATATTAAACACATTATGATTTTCAGTACAATGGTGACAATATCCTAAGAAAGTAAGCATGCTCACATGAATAACCATAAACTCCTTTAAAAATTTCAGCAGAGTAGGATAATTTGCGATGTGCTGTATGTGTTCATAAATAACTTTTATGGAGATACTTGTCTTAATGTTTAGACTGCATGCAAGTGGCACAGGGGTGTTATCTCAAGATAATAGACTGGATAATCTCAAAATGACTAGCTGACAACCAATTCATCCTGCCTGATTATCATAAGATTTCTATTTTAGCTGGATAACTAAAAAGCTGTCAAGTAATATTAAACTTTCCCAGAAACAAACAAAGAACAGTGGTGCACGTGCCTCTTCTTCAGTACACATGGTGCTCTGTTGGCTGGCTATAATCACATTTATTAAATACTAAGAACATCAACTAAGATCATATTGAAGAAGAAAAAAAAACAGCTCCTTGCAAGATAGAACTGAAAAGCTGGATTGTAAGAAGCAGAGCTGAGGAATTTTATTGTACAAGACATGTGACGGGTGCCATCATGTATCAAATTTGACCTGAAAAGGAATAAGAGGCTCTCTTTACAGATGCAGTCATCACATACATAGTGTCACAACGACTGTCATGTTAATTCACCCTTGTGGCCTTTGAAATGATTTACATGATAAAGAAACCCAAACCAAAAAAGGGTCACCTCCTTTTTCTTCCTCAGCAACAACACCGATTTGCACTGTTGCCATGACCTCAGCAACATGACGTGATTTTGTTGCCATGACAGCAGAGCTAAGACGCAATAAGATGAGCAAAATAGCATAAATGAAAGCAGTAAAGACCGAGGTATTGTCTAGATCATCACAGGAAGAGATGAAACAACACAGTCACTGCAAAAACCTTTACCACAGAACTTATTTTTTTCAGTTCAGCAAAAAAGAAAATGGCTAAAATCTATTAAAATTATACATCAGACTCAGCTAATTTTCTGATTAACCAACTACTACGTATAAAACAAAATCATGACGAAGTATGATAAAATACACTGCCAGACTCAAGTTTTGGCACATCTGCTTCTTCAGTGTTTTTATTTATTTATTTATTTATTTATTTTTTATTATAATCATTGTAGATGAATAGTTGCACATCCTGCGATGAACTGGTGACTCACCCAGGCTGTACCCCGCCTTCGCCCCAAATCAGCTGGGATAGGCTCCAGTACCCTCCCTGACCCTTGTGAGGATTAAGGTGTAGAAATCTCAGGCTGCACGGTGCGTTGTGGGATTTTGGCTACCGATTAGAACTCAAAATAGTGGAGAATGATAGAAATCTGTGTGGTACTGCCCAGTAACCTTTGAAAACTTGATGATTAGAGACGATTTCATACTTGACGTGAACTGTCCGTGACATCCAAGACCAATACAAATCACAAACCAAAATGAAAAAAAGACTAATTGTCGTTGCTTATGCAGCAGCAAAACAGAAGACACTGTGTTTTAACAAAGGAGAAAGAGCAGGTAACTCAAACAGGGTTACAGACCTGTACTGAAAGTGGATGGCACAAAAATTCCCAACATCTGCCATTTAACAGATGGATGGATTAGCAAAAATACAATTATTTTTCTCTATTACTGTCTCCATGTATGTCAGTGGATACTGTGAAATATCAACTCAGCCAAAAGCTCTTCTTAGTCATCTTTATCATGATAAAGGAAGGTGAGTTTTAGCATTTCTAAATTTATTATGCATTTGTTTTCCAGTTAAATATCCCTAAATAATGCTGACGCATTTTTAAACTGGGTTATATTACGAGACACCAGCCCTGTCAGAGATGACAAAGGATAGATTTAAGGTATAACTAAAACTTATTTTAATGTTTCAACAATTACATCTAATGATAGTTGATGTATTTACAGGCTGGATGTAATTCATGAGCAAGAATTGAGTTTAATAAAGTTTTAATTTACTTACTGCTTTCATCCACATTTTTTTGTCCGCCGGGGTCTTTTTTACAGTACTAAACCACCATTGGCTCATCTTGTCTTACGATGATGCTGCTTTTTTCCACTGTTGTAGCTTATAATGATCATTAAAGCAACCATACAACACAGTGAACACCTGTCACTGTCATTCACTAACAGCTTAAAGATGGATTTTAACAAAGTTTAAGGACCCGGTCGGTCACTTGTCCTTATTGTATCAACTGCATGCCAGTGTGAAGTGCTTGGTAGCTGAAATGAGCAACTCTGAAAAACCAATCATCACTACTTAAATGAAGATCAAACAGACCCAAAATCTCTTTACTTAAAAATGTGCTATCTACGATGTTGGGAAACTGGCTAGTAGCCGATCCTTTGTGTCATACAATTATAAATGATTGTAAGCCATGTTGACTGGTAACCTGCCAGTAAATATGGCTTTCAACCTCACACTAATCAAGTTAGTACATCTGTTCTTTTCTCATCTGTACCAGGTATTGAAGGAATCTGAAATGCAGGCTGTCTCTCCTCCCCAGTGAAGTTGTAAGACACGTTGACCGGTAGGTCGTGTGTATAATCATTTACAGGGGACCGTGACAAACAATTGGCTAAGAGCTCGATTACCAACATCATAGAATGCATCCTTAACAGTTTCTGCCATAGTATAAGTTTGACCAGTAGTTGTAGTGGCACTAATAGGGCTATTGAAATAGCACAAATTAACTATTAATAATACACACCTGTGAGTTCCAGGTGACTACCTTGTGAATCTGATGAGAGAATGCAAAGCTGTCAAAGCTAAAAATGGCTACACTAAGAAATAAAACATGTTCTGGGTTGTTTAACACTTTAATTATGTTTACTACACAATTCCATACATGTTCACAGTTCAGATGTGTTCAATATTAATATAAAATGTTAAAATGATAACATAGTAATACAACTAAAGAAAAGAAGGTGTGTCCAAACATCGTGACAGAAACAGCTGCAGCAGCTTACCTGTGCATGGACGCCGGTCATCTTGCTGAAGGGGTGGTTGCCTGAAGCAGCACCGGTCGTGGTCACAGGTCTAATGAAAGGGCCTTTACTTCTGTTGGCCAACTCATATGCACTGGGTCGAGTCCAGCAGACATCCATGATGTGGAAACATGACTTTACACTACAAGGAGAAGAGCAACATTGAGATTTCTGGCTGTAGTGGAAGGTACAAACAACAACATGTCCAAAGACCCAAAGACTCACTGATTGCTATGGGGAAAATCAAGCAGGTGTTGCATCGACACAAAGGGGTGGTTCAGTGCTTCGGCAGGGGCGATTCTCTCTTCTGCATCAATCAACAGCATCTTCTTCAGCAGGCTTACAAACTCGCGACGATCTGCCTTCTCTGCTAGCAAATCACTACCTTCCAAATTCATCAACAAGTTCACCTGAAATGCAAATATTTAATAGTTACAAAAATCTGTTATTCCAAAATATATATAGAAATATATATAATATTTCTTACATAAAACGCACAGCATGCATATGTAACCTGTCTGCATACTATGCCTTATAATATAATGGTGTAAATGATTATGATAACAGCAGTAAGCAATTTGACATTATTGTGAATTCAAAAGAACTCAGATTTACCTAGGAAAGTACAGATATGATGAGGAATTGTCAACTATCAGCTTCAGAAAATAACAGAATCTTAAACCTTATTAATTTTAAACTGGAGTGTCTTAAGTAAGGGAAGAGATTAGATGCACATGTATTCTCTGAGTTCAAACTGCTGTAGGTGTACTTCCAAAAGGTAAACACGAGGTAACCCCACAACACATTTTCTAACATATCTGCATTTGAACTCCTGTTATGAACGCTGTGGAAAGAGCAGCTGAACATACATGCGCTATGTCATCCAAACAGCTGAAGATGTACTTCCTTGCTTCCTTTGATTTCATCCCCGTCTCCATCTCATGCTCATCTGTTGACTGAAGAGAAAGAAATTGTTTAAGTGTTACTAGGTTCCAACACATCACATATGCACATGTACCTCGTATTCACCCTTTACATTTTTTATATTTTTGTGTTGAGGTCTGTTTTATGGTGGGACTCTGCCGTATTTGTAAGTTGGCTATTCACTACTACATAAATTTTTCTCAAGGCCTAAATCCATGGCACCAGCCACAATGTGCAGACTTCTATGTAGTGAACTTGAATGCATTTCCCACAAATTTATCCTCCTCAGCAAAATAAGCCATTTTTGAATTATGTGCCTTCAGTCAGTCCTCCAGGACCAATAGAACCATTAGAAAAACCAGGATCATTGCTGCAGGGTCTACATGATGACATCCATGGCATCGACAGAAAAGGGTGTTTGTAGCAGTTACTCATGAACAGTGAGGTACAATGAAAGATCTTTGTGGTATGTTGAGATGAGACTTAAAATACAAACGCTGGGGCCATGTAAGACTGAGATTCATTTGCTAAAAATCAGTATGTCTAGAAGAGTATTAGAAAAAGTGGAGAAATGTGTTAAGTAGTAACAAATCAGTCTCTTACCTTTAGTCTCCATGCTGCGTAAGGTGAGTCGGACTCCTTGCAAAAGAATCTTGCTGTTTTTGTCCCCACATTCAGTAAATGTTCCCCTGGCAAACCTTGTGTCTGAGAAATATAGCGAATCTGTTGGAAATGACAAGGGCACAGAGCGAGAAAACCAAAGATGAATTAGCTTTAAAATTATTTTGTACCATTTTCTTTTGGAAATGTTGCTCCAAACACGTAAAGGCTGCGTTGACACACTCAGAGTAAACCTTGCTGTGTCTGAAGGTATGGTGTTGTGCACATAATTTGAGCTGCTGAAGACATGTGAAAGATGGCATGTTTCTGAGAAATGACAGAACCTGAATAAAAACTGTAAAGTGACACACGGCCCGTGTCTTCATGTAAACTGTTGTGGCTTTGGTTGGTTATCACAACACAAAACACTTTACAGGGTTAAACTGCTTGTCAGTCAGTTGCCACTGGGCAGGAGTTTCACACTCAGGTTTGTGAGGGACAACCAGTGAGAAGCATGGCTGACGTCAATCACACCAAAGTGTAAAAGACAACAACCATTAGAGATTCAGTGCAGCTAGGAAACAGAGGAAGGGAACAGTATGGATGAAGAAATCATTGAGCGTGTTCAGTTCAGGGAGACGTCTGCTGTTTCAGAGGGATACATGCCAGGTTGATGGGTAAACATGATTTTAGGAACATAACCCAAGCCTCAAAAACTAAATGAAACTCTAGACAGGAGAAACATGTTGATAAAACAGGCAATAAAATATATCCCCCAGATGTAAAACGCAAGGAAAAGCAGACTGAAAATAATAAAGTTCTTTGTGACATACTTGTGAAGAGAATGTTTATGTATCTTTGATGTAAAAACCTCATCCTGTCATAGTTCTGCAACTACAGAAAAGTATAATTAAATGTACATCAACATATCATTTCAGAAGTACAGTATCTGTAAATGTCCATTACCCACAAGTGGCACATATTAAAATTTTAGGCGAAACTTTCTGTCTTTGATGTCTATATTTCTGTATTGCTGATAGAAACACCCATCAAAATCTAACATACAGAGCATTTTTAGTCTGCTGAAGGTGCATTAGCAGGTGTGAGTTCTGTAGAGTTTCATATGTGACAAGTCATTTCAACAGAAAATGATATTTGTGGATCAATCTTCACACTGCTTTCCCCATTGTATGTAATGCCTTTATTAGCTCACAAGAAGTGCTTTATTTGGATTGTTAAAATTACTGTAATCTCATCTGTTTGTTATGAGATTTTGATGGAATGGTGCAGATTCCATGGCTCATCTCAAGAAACACCTACATCTGTGTCACTGTTTGCTTTTGAAAACACTTGGTGTAGGATGACTTCTGTTTATGAAAATCTCCCTCATCTTGTCTTTCATAATGCAAAACTGTCAATTCCAAATGGCTACACCATGAAAAATACCCTGCTGAAATTTCCCTTCTTTCATGTGCTTTATTTCAGCAACATCATGTAAACAGCAACAGACATGAAAATATGGCACAACCAAATGTGTGGGAGGACAAAATCCTCAAACTGGGAAAACCCGTATTTTCCTGGAAGGCACGTCTCTGCAGAAATCTCACAAAACAGTGAGGTCACTGGCGCAAAGCTGCAGCTTTGCAAAACAACTACCCAGCGAGCCTGCGCCTGCTGCAGACAGCCAGGAAATCCATGCAGTCTTCATTTCATGACAACGACGATAACATTATACATAATAAATAAGTGTCTTACTACAATAAACAAGCAAGCAATTTTTTACACGCTGATGAAACTAGGGATACTTTTGTAAAAGGGTAGAGACAATAAAAATACCACATACAGCCTTAATACTATAAATGTCACTACCAACAATCCTTTCAGGTATATCCTCTGATTCTTACATATCCTGCAGAATGCCAGCTAGGTCTAGTTCCAAAGAAACGCTTTGTCTCTACAGCTGGTTAGATTGACCGCTGTAGTTGTGTCAAAGACAGCGCTACAGTAAGAAAACCACGATAG
Source organism: Pseudamia nigra (assembly GCA_029823295.1). Classification (NCBI taxonomy): domain Eukaryota; kingdom Metazoa; phylum Chordata; class Actinopteri; order Kurtiformes; family Apogonidae; genus Pseudamia; species Pseudamia nigra. The sequence goes on along the minus strand of JAQQAE010000194.1, from coordinate 11,274 downwards.
ACAAAAGGTAAAATACAGGCAATGAAGCCATGCCAAAAACCACAACACTCAAGGTAATCACAGGTACTCATAATGAGATGGTGACTGGTTACTTTGTCATATCAAAGAAATAAGCTATATGCTGGTGAAATAAGCTATATGCTGGTGAAGTAAAAAGAGGTGTGACTGCTGGGGTTTGAGGTAAGGAGAGGGGAGGGTGTAAAAAGAGGGGAACAGAGGAGGAGTCAGAGTTATAAATACAATATGCTGTGTGGGATGGAACAAGACCCCATGCAGAAAGATAAGGAGAGAAGGCAGAAGCAGCGAGTAGCAGCGGCTCAGTCAGCTCTGTCCAGATCACCCTGTGGCCCCTGGATGACACCTCACACTCGCAGTCAGCTGCCTAGCTGTTTACTGAGATGCTGTCCATCGGAGTGTATTTTAGGCACTAAAAATTTACAAGCTTTCTATTTTCAAATTCTGTTATAAATAAATATCATACTGAAAACCCAAGAGAGCAACAGTTCCCATTTTATTCATGTTTTTATTCTTATTTCCCCATGCATTATGTATTTTCCTCACAGAGGACAATAATTACAGGAAATGTACTATTGAACTATCTACTTCAGTCAGACAAGAGCTTCTCCTGAAAAATTTATTATTTGTCAGAGGCACCAGGGTAGAACATGGAGTAACTGCTCACAACTTACATCATCATCATGCTACAAAGATCCACGGTGGTGAGCTCAGTCCATCTGGTGCTTAAAATTCACTGTATATATTTTCATCAACAGACAGTAATTTGAGAAACGGACAATTCAACAAGCTGAAATCCAAAGCTATCAAGTCTTTCTGTCTGTCTGTCTGTGAATAACTTTCACTCTCTTTGCGACAATCCACTGCCAGGCTGATGACACTTTATTTGAATTCCATTTTAGGTCTCATGTGCAAAAGTGTGGGCCTTTACCTGTTAAAAAACAAAACTATTTTGCACATGCCAAGGCATGTGGTTTTCCTTCTGTCGACTGGACTGGAAATTTGGTTTGAAGACGTTTCGCTACCTATCCAGGAAGCAGCTTCCAGGAAGCTACCTATCCAGCTAGGTTCCGAAGAAGCTTCCTGGATAGGTAGCGAAACGTCTTCAAACCAAATTTCCAGTCGAGTCGACAGAAGGAAAACCACATGCCTTGGATACCATAACCTGGATGACTGAGAATCTTCACAGACATATTTTGTACATGTACTCCCTCTCCTGACATCTTATTTTTGTTTTTAAATCCCCACACACAATCAACTGAGATGCCAATTTTAACCCACCCCAGTCTCCGGGTAGCCCATTTCTAAACTGATGAGGCTCCCCTCCCCCTTTATATCTCTAAAGCAGCTTTGCCACATGCTGACTGGCTCCTACAAAAACAGATTCATCGTATTTAGACCATGGCTGTCACATCTTTTTACAAGGTGTTGATGTGTCTCTCTTTGCCCAATTGAAAAGACAAAGGAAAAATGATGCAAGGTCTTAAAATACTTTGATATGAGTACAGTCTGCAGTTATGCCAAGTGCTGTAATGTAAGGTACTGCATGAGACAGGGCATGATCTCAGCTTGACTCTGCTGGCAGGCTTTAAGCAGATAGGGCACTGAGACAGGGGAAAGCCGCTCAACGTAAGCCTGGATCAGCCTAGTCCTGGGAAGACTGTGTCACGGCTCTACAGGGTGGGGCAGGCACCCATCCTGAACTAATAAACAGAATGTAAGAATATATCTTTCTGCAATCTCCTATAGACACAGTTATCAGTGGCAGAGGTACAGTACCAGTCAACAGTTTGGACACACCTCGTCCTTCAGGTGCTTCACTTTATTAGTACCATTTTCAACATTGTACATTAATACTGAAGACATCCAAACTGTGATAGAACATGTATGGAGATGTTTAACAACCCAAAACATGTTTTATATTTCAGATTGTTTAAAGTAGTTACATTTAGTGTTGATGGCATCTCTCATCAGATTCATGAGGTAGGCACCTGGAGCTAATTTCATCTCAGAGATGAGTTAATTTGTGCCATTTCTTGCCTTCTTGATGTACCATAAGTTGACTTGTGTAGAGGAAGGATGGCAATGCCAACAGTTCTATGAGTGCCATCACAACTACTGTACAAATCCATATTATGGCAAGAAACACTCAGGTAACCCTTTATCAGGCAAGGAACCATATATGGTAACTTCAGCAGGCTTTATAAATCACGCTGCATGTCAACATTTTGGAAAGTGCACTTATTTGTTTTCTTTACAGTGTAAACATAATCAGTATAAAATATGTTTCCTTTTTATGAACTTACACAAGACAGTGCAAAAAATGCAGTAAGTGTTATAAGTTCCATAAAACACGTCTGGCTGGTGTTTCAGAAAGAAATGTTCCTTCACTTTTGCATGTGTATTTTTTGCAAAAAAGTATCCACATATTATTTAGATTTTTTCATTGCAAGTGGGCAAGGAATAGTATATGGTAACTTCTTACTATATGGTAACTACTTTGAATTGCAACCTAAATCTGAAACCTTTTTTAAAAAGTCAAAAAAGAAAAATTTCCCGTTATTGTCCACCAATAATGCTCCAGGGTTGAAATGAAATGATGAAATGATTACTTTAAGAACTTAAGGTTTTAGTCAGTCTGAAAAAACTCAAAAACTTTGAATGTGTCTCCAAGTACAATTGCCAAAAACCAAGTTTATTTGAAATACCAGCCTCAAAAAACAATTCACAGCACCTCAGATAGCATTTGATGTTTGTGGAGACTCCACTTGGGGAACACATTCAACATTCTTCAGATTGACTGACCTTCATTTCTGTAATGATGGACTATCTTTTCCCTAAATTTAACTTAGTGTTTCTTGCCAATATCGTTTTGTACAGTAGTTGTAGTGGCACCAATAGGGCTACTGACACTATAAACACACTCCTCTACAAAAGACAATTACTAACTCAAGACACACCTGTGAACCAAAAAGCATTCCAGGTAACTACCTCATGAGTCTGCTGAGAGTGTGCAAAGCTGTCAAAGCTAAACGTGGTTACAACATAAGTCCATAAATGTTCTTTCACAGTTTGAATGTCTTCAATGTTAATGTACAGTGCTGAAAATAATAAAAATAAAGAAAATATATTGAAAGAGAAGGTGTATCCAAACTTTTAACCGATAGCGTATGCCAACTATGGACTAATTTGCTACTTTGTCTCATGAGACTTCCATTTTCTTCAACCATCAAGCTTTTCTTTGTGGCTGAAATGATGTGCAATAGTTCTCCATGCCTCAAAGGTTTTGTCTCCTCCATTTCTTTGCCCTCCTCGTACAGAAAATCCCATCTGTACCGTTAAGACAAGTGCAGATTAATCTAACAGCGTTTTCCAAGTGTACACCCTGTGACAGAGTTGGATTCCTGTTATAGCTTAAAGCCATCTGTACTAAACTCTCCAGCTGAATGGTCCTGCTTGCCTCTTTAAACCTTTGTCAGCCTCAAGTCCCAAGAGTCTCCGTACAACACTTTTTTTGGAAAATTTAGACTGAAATGGCCATGGATCACATACCGTGCAAAGTAACACGGAGCTATGCCTGAGTTGGTAACTTGAAGGAGAGTCTGTAATAAAGATCCAAATAGAATGCCACTCAAAAATAAACACACTCCTCTGTGGACAGTCTTGTTTGGAAAGTTTTAGTTGTAGGGAAAATTAAAGAAGCGGAAAAAAGTACAGGGGTGAAAAAGCCACCGAAAAAATATCTGGGCAACGGGAAACAAAGACAGTGCCCGTGGGGGAGAAATGTCACTACAGGAAACCAGAGGGAGCAGACATGGAATAGAGAGCAATAGATAACGTGAAACAAGGGAAGGCACAGTGAAAGAACAGTATCAAAAAGCTAGCTTCCAAACAGCTTTATGGAACTGACACGATGCACTGACTGAATCACAGAAGGTGAAAGTAAAACAGATCCTGGACAAAGAGGCACACGAGATACCAGGATGCGCCAGAGATGTTGGTAGAAACTCACACTAGGGTGGCAAGCTAAGTATCACATGCAGGTAAAACTTGGAACTGCAAGAGGGTGACTGTTTACCTGGTCATACTCCAAGGCGCCAGGGTAAAGGGGCCAACCCAGAAAAAGTTCAGCAATCACACAGCCTAGGGACCACATGTCTATGGCTTCACAAAATGGCAATCCCAAAATAACCTCTGGAGCCCTGTGGAAAACAGACAACAGACAACAGTTAAATCAGTTGAAGTAAGAATATATTGTACAGTACATTCTGAAGATACTGTGAAATACTGCAACAATCTCACACTGTGAAGTCCATGGTAGAATTTTCAAATATAACTAGAGATAAACATGTATGCTGGTTGTTCATTGTCAGACAATATTGGCCTTGTTGACTGTCAAACTTATGCACCAGATTTTTTTTCCTCATTCATACATATTGTGAAATCTTTAACACTTATAATCATCCATAAAAGCCTGAAATCCTTCTGGAACAGAAAGGAGAACATTCTTTCTTTCTTATTCTTATATTCTCAGTTTTTAGCTATACAGGCTGGTATTGATCTGTAATTAGCAATGTCATTGAATTCCTGAAGATGGACTATCACACGAGAATATGTGGTGCATGTGCCACAGTGCCTACTGACTTGTAAACCAGTGTTGTGTGTGCACTAGAGTAGCCAAGCATCAGCAGCCTCAGCCAGTGGGTTAGCAGGTCAGCCAGGCTGGGATCAGAAATCTGACAGTCTGCTGTGTCTCCTCTAGGCTGATAGAAAGAAGCACAGTCACCACTTCTCAGCCTACAGTACATGCTGGCTCAGTGTTATGCCACCTAACTCCATTATAGCACTGTAATACCTTGTCGTGGGGTTAGCCTTTGGTGATGCAAGCCTGTCAGCACCAGGTTAGGCAAGACAAACTGACAACACTTTCAAGAGCTCAGCGTTTAAGACACACTACAAAGATTATAAAATGTGACAGTGCACTGATAGCATGAAGAAGAGTGAGCTCTTTTCTCTAATACATTTCAGCCTCCTGGCCTAATGTCCATAAAATGAAATGAGGACCAAGCAATCTAATAAAACAAACAAAACTGTTGGAGTGTCATTTTTGCTCTATGCAATGAAATTAAACATTCCTCATTATGGTTGTTAAGTAATAGCGGTGCAAAGAAATAATTTCATCATGTAAAGCTGCAGTCAGACACAGGACAGCCTGATAGCAGCTGATCAGGTTGATATCAGAGTGTATTCTGGCATCTGTCACAAAGAAGACGGGACATGGGGCACAATAACTGATCATTTCATTTCGTGTAGTGCATCACAGTGGATGATGGAGAGAGTGGCAGCACCAATATACATTCTTTGCCAGTATCACAGCCATAGCTGAAGGTTAAAATTCAGTAATTATGGAAGTTAAAAAATAATGGCATGAAGGCCATATCTGAACTGAGGCAACACGTCATCATATTACACAACTGCAGCACATCTGAAATCAACCACTTCAGATACATTAGAGCTGCAATAGCAGATTTCTCACTGTGTACATATCTACAGCTTTTATTATTACATGTCACAATAAAAGCTGCAGACATGTACACAGTGGAACTTTATTTAACCTTTATTTAACCAGGTAAGTCAAGTGAGAACCAGTTCTCATCTACAATGATGACCTGGGCCAGAGGCACTTATAGAGACACACAAGCATTCACACACACACACACACACACACACACACACATAACCTAGGAGCAATTTAGAGTGACCAATTAACCTTGTGTGTATGTTTTTGGTTGTAGCAGGAAGCCAGAATACCTGGAGAGAACCCATTCATACACGGGGAGAACATGCAAACTCCACAAAGAAAGGCCCCGCCACCTGATGTTGGGATCAAACCCAGAACCTTCTTGCTGTGAGGCACGAGTGCTACCCACTACACCACCGTGTCGCCCACACTGAACTAAAGTAACTCACAGCATTAGCTTTAGGTAACGATATAAAGTGGGTAGCACCTTGTTCTTATTACATCACGCAGGTCATGACACACTGTGTGTCCTGTATGCTGACAAGTACTGATTAATTTTTTCCAAATAGAAATGTAGTTATACAACACTGCTGGGTGTAATTGGTCCCTCAACCCCAACCAGGTTTTACAGTTATGGGACACAAAGTTTTGCACAGACTGAACAAATAAGCTTGTTGAAAATCATATGATGTATCCTGCCTAAAAAGATTGTGAAAAATACCCAGTAAATGGCAACTGACTCACTGAATTAAAGGTGAAAGAATAACATTAAAAGTTACCAGATGTAACCACAGTTCCATGTGAAACACAATGTAGCTCCACAGTAAATAAAGGAGTTTCAAGGGATTACACTGTAAAAATCACAAGCCTTCTGTTTACTGCAATTACCTCTTCATGAATAAACATCACACAATTTTAGACTAATAAAAAAAAACAGAGCTATCATGTTACCAATCTATTACTAGTCAGTAGGATATACTGACAACACAGTACATGCCAAGCAAGCTATCACAGAAGATTAGAACAATCTAAAAAATGCCAACGATGGAAAATACCAGAGCTTACTCATTTACAAAGTGAGAAATACCAACTAAAACAAGCTTGAGCTCATACTGAAAGGATATAGTTGAGAAATGACATGCGCATGGTGTCTTGAGAGGTTTGTGGTCTTGCATGATATATGACCCAGAGCCTTCATGTGTATAGCAACAACAAAATTAAAAACTAAGTTTAAGTCAATTTTATCACATGGTCAAAATAAATGCATATGCAATGAAGTGGGTTGTGTGGTAAGGAACACAGCAGCAGAGACCAAGCAGGCAGTTATGCCAACCATTTCAACAATTTCAGCCTGAGAAGCATGTCCTATTTATAAAAGGACAGGTTCTCCCTGGCCAAGTGAAGCACATATCAAAACTAATACTGAGTGGAACACATGGCTTAAAAAGGGATACCTACTACAAACTAAGCAGCACTACATGGCACAAGTTTAGTTCAGTTTTGTACTGTAATATCTGTCTAACTTTACTTAAGTGCCTCCCCACCTGTGGTGTGCCACCATTCTCATTCATTCCTGATGACATTTAAATCCAACCACTGATTTTATCTCCAAAATTCTGACAGAATACACTGCTGAGGTGATATGGCTCCACTCTGTAATTGTTATTTTATTGGTTCTGTATATTTTTGGACCCCCTCTATAATTTTATTTACCATGACTTCAGTCACAGTGTTGCTGAAGTTGCATTTCCTTAAAGTTGTCATGACTTATCAACGGAATCCACCGTGCGGCTGGTTCATTCAAGTATCTGAGAATATTTATGAAGCACTTTGCATTGACCTTTTAAGGTGGAATCTAGGTGTGGACAGGGTGGTTTGTGAGGTGGAGGCACACGCAAGCTTTCAGAAAAGATTGGCATTCATAGATGAGGAAACTGAGCAGCTGGGCCACCGAGTTTTATAAATAAAAACATTTTTTGGCATAAATTGTAGTTTGGCTTTTCAACACACTAAGTTTTAGTGTGGATCCTACACAAACTTTTATAAATGAGGCCCCCAGGGTCAATTAACGGCTCCATTCGCTATTCAGACTGTCAGTGTGATACCTTGCCTTATTCATTTAGTCTATGAATAAGAACTTCTTTTCTACACAAATCAACAGTTCTTTCAAAAGAACACAAATAATTGAATCAAACACGAATAATAAACCAGATGATAAAACCTACTGATGTGATTGTGTTAAAAGTTATTGCAGTTTTCTGTGCAACATGTTTGTATAAAGGCTAATTGAACATCTAGTATGCAACAAGTCTGTAATTAGGCATCTGGAGTCAGTCTGCCGTTTGACTGGCACCACTGAGTGCTTCTCTCTGCTTTTGCTGAAGTTTGCTCCAGTAGTGACTGTAACTGACTGAACGGCCAAACCTGAAGTCTGACCAACATTTAAAAAAAAAAAAAAAATCTGAAATATTTATTTTTCACAACATTTGAGATAATATATACTTACTTGCAATGCAAATTATACTTCTTTTCATGAAACTTAAATCTTGCCACAATTCATCATGATAGGATAGAGGAATATGTAAAGTGTGGATGTACCATCAACCAGCTTTAATTTTTTAAACTGAATGCACAGCGGTCAGAAAAAAATATATACCATCCACTTGCAACCATGTGTATAAAACCTGGATGCAGTCATAGCACCGATGGGTCAAATGCACTATTTTCATAATAGATACCCATTACACACCTTCACTGGAGCAGTTACAGCACAGAGAGCATGTTTATGATTATCATAAAATTCTTACACTAGAACAATTACTGATACCAATCTTGCCAGTGCCTAGCTACAAATTAAAACACTGTACACAGATCACTCAAGTGTCAGCCTTGTCATTCTTAGTAAGCAAGCAAAGTTTGTCTAGATTTACGCACAGTTTTCCCTCATCATGTGCTTTTTGTTCTGACATTTTCCTGCTCAATCCCTAGTGGCAGTGCAACATATAAAATAAAGAGAAAAGAGAATAGTCCATCTTTTTCCACGGTTTGGGTCCAGTGAGTGGATGTTGCCATGGCTGCCTGTTTCTGCCTTAATCATCGCAACCCAAGCCACACCGCTCTCATGTGAAACCAAATCTATTTTCCATTCTGAGGATATGACGTGCAAGCTGAGGGGCCACTGACTGCTGAAGGAGCAGAATCCTCGTGACTGCTCAGAGTCACATGAAAGAGCCCTAATTGCCTAAACGCATATAACAACAACAAGATGAATGTGACTAACTGCTAGCCTGCACACTGTCTTTGGTCATACATTTTAAAACTGGAGCTTTGTATGCAAAACAACTGAAACTAGGGGTTCGGCTATCTGTAAATTTGAGATTGAGATCCATAAGTTAAAGCAATACATGATGGCAATGTATTTTCAATGGAGGCAGACAGTCTATATGTTGTACTTTAAAAAGCAGGAAATAATGAGGCAAGTTTTCTGAAATCTTTTGTCCTCCATTATGAGACAAACAGGTGAATATCACACCCGCTGCCTGACACAACTGTGCAGCTCAAAGGTTGGAAATGACTATGAGTGAGACATAAGCTATCGACATCACCACTGTTCAAAGGTTTCCATAGAGCTTTGTGTGTTATCAGTAAAAAACACCTTCAGAGGTGACAGAGAGGAAAAGGGACAAATCTTCAAAGAGCTTTCTGAGCTTGCTCACTGTTGTCAGACACTCTTGTTAAAAACATTTCCCAGTTCACAGCTCTCTTCCAAAGTTTTAACCCTTCTGCTGCTGGATGACAGAGCTGAATGAGCTAGATGCTCATTTAGATTGGAAAAGAAAATGTTTTTCTAAGGCTCATACAGAATTATAATCTGCACTGAGTGTCTTCCTGTCTTTCAGGGAAACGTCACCAAAAAGCCTAAATACAGCAGCAGTAACAGCGAGTTCAACAGACACACGACTGCAGGCAGGACACTGAAACCAAATCAAAGCAAAATAGAAAAAATAAAAAATAAATAAATCAGGGATCAGATTTTGTTGCTTCCCAACTCCTCACAGCATAAAGCTATGCTTATGACTCCTCGGGTGATCTGAGCAGGGAAAATAAGTTTCTTTAAAGTAGTTTTTGCAAAGAGTGGGTAGGACAGCCAACTCTTCCCTAAATGTCAGCGTTCCTTTAAAATGCTGCTACTGCATGTGGGTTGTGTTTTTACTCCCACCTCACCAACTACATCTGATCCTACTATAAAACTAGGCAGGTACTGTCATGGCAGACTAGATAAATTATCCCTCTATTTCTTATTCATGGCCATTATCACACACTCCAGAAATAGTCCTCTGATCCTCCCTACTCTGTCTTCAGACAGAGGACATGAGTATTAAGTGGCATTTAACCAGCTAATTCAGAAAAAAAACAAATAAGGGTAGCTACACATTGGGGGAAGTAATTGTATGCTTACACAGGCCATTCACTAATCTTCTTCTGATATATACAAACTCAATCAGGCTGCTCTCTCGATGGCATCACCTCAGCACCAAAAGCAAACTGACAGCAGGGCGACTCTGTGATGGAAGAATGGGGCCTTGCTGCACGTCTCTTCCAGGAACTGTAATTCCACACACTCTCAGACCATTTGCATTATTCAGTGGAACACAGAGGCTGTGTAGCCAAGGCGGAGGTAGCACTTGCACTCTGATCTGCCCAGACCTTAGATTGAGGGTACAAGGCTTTAGGCACGTTTTACAGATGTAAACCACACAATGTGCTGACATGGAGCGAGAACCAATTTTCTCCAGTTGCATTTTGTCACCATTTTGTTTTATACAGTTAAGATTATGTGTGACAGTGATTCAGATTAATAAATTGCATGATTTGTTAAATATAACTGATTAGTAATTTCATAAAACACAATGCTCGATGACCTGACTGTGCTTTACAAAAAACTACTGATGCTGTGTAATGAAGGTTCCCTTTTTCATCATACAGTCTCACCTTGGAAATTCCACCCAATGCCTCTGCTTTCATTTTAATTTCCTCCACAATTATGCACAAATTGTTTGTCAAGCCAACAACAGACTTACAAAAAACAATAGTGTAACTACACACAATGTACTGACAGTTACAGTTTACGGTCAAGTTAGGACTTAACACAATGTGTCTTTTTAGGACACTTATATGGACAACGATTTCATGAAGTGAACCTGAATGAATAATCTTCCATTCCAAGCAGCAATAATACTACAATGTGTTAATTATATTCAAAAACAACCAGGTTAAATGTTGCTGGAAATAATTACATTCCAGGGAATGTTGGTGGGGAGCATGTGACACCATGTGGCTCCTTTTATCAGTTTATCAGAAACCAAAAGGGAATTGGTCTTAACCATGTGAGAGCAAGCTTTATATTCTTGTAAACATCACTAGAGGTATAATATAAATATGCAAATATAATGGGAAATGAAGAGATCACTAATGCTTTTTTTCTCTGATTCTTTTAAAACAAAACAAAGTTCTGAAAAAATGCATCATGTTACAAGTGCAATATGAGCCAACCTTACTGGCTTTTTTTTTGAGTTACTGAAAATTGTACACACATACAGTACAGGCCAAAAGATTGGACACACCTTCTCATTCAATGCATTTCCTTTATTTTCATGACATTGTAGAGTCTCACTGAAGGCATCAAAACTATGAATGAACACATATGGAATTATGTATGTACTTAAAAGTGTGAAATA
>JAQQAE010000193.1:0-39200 GCA_029823295.1 Pseudamia nigra | reverse complement strand
ATCTTGGTGTCAATTTTTTACATCACAAAAACCTGGCATTTGAACAGGGGTGTGTAGACTTTTTATATCCACTGTAAAACAAGCTGTACAGTACGTTTCTTGGGCCCGATGACGGGATTTCCTGAAATGTCTCTTATAGGACTAGAAGATGAAATTCAGTTCGTTATTGAAGAGTTTCACCTGCGGGGTATGAATAAAATATACTCTTGTCTGCTTGTGAGGTACACTGGACACACCTCCTCCTCCTCCTCTTTTTCCTTATTTTCCTTAATTTCACCATTTTACGTGAACATTGATGACATCCAATTGTGAAAGAACTCGTGTGGAATCACGTAGTAAACAAAAAACTGTTTTATGCTTTATATTGTCCAAAGCAAACATGTTTAGCTTTGATGACAAGTTGGCGTTCTCTCATTAGATTCACAAGATAGTCACCTGAATGGTTTGTGTTGCTAAGAGTTTATTTGTGCCATTTTGTGTTTTCTTAACGTACTTTCCACCATCAGTTGTTTTGTGCAGTGCAAGGGTGGGTACAGAGTCAGTAGCCCTATTAGTGCTACTACAACTATTGTGCACACAAGAAACATTCAACTAAAGACAATCCTTTATTACTTTAAGAAATGGTTAATCAATCAGAAAAACCTTTAAACTCTAAATGTAAAGTACCTTAACGTATCAAACGCTATGATGAAACTCGTCCAAATGAAGGTCTATTTTCTGAGGCTGGCAATTCTAGTAAACTTATCTTCTGCAACATTAGCTCTTGGTCTTCCTTTCCTGTGGGAGGAAATGAGTGTGCAAAGCTGTTATGAAAGCTAAATGTGTCTACATCTGCAATATAAAACATTTTCTGGCTTGTTGAACACATTTTATTTACTACATAGTTCCATACGTGGAAAAGCCACTGAAGCAGAAGGTGTGTCCAAACTGTTGACTGGTTTACATGTAAATATTAAAGCACAGAGAAAGCGCAGACCTCGGCCAAGGCACGTCAGGTTGACTTCGTACTAGTATCATTTGAACCTATGCTCATTTCCCTCATAATGTTATTGCAACAAAGTAATATTCTTACATTTATTTGACCCTCATTATTGGATTCTTTGACCATGAAAACCTACCATGAGCATTTGGAATCACATACATATCATTATTAGTTCAATAGTTGTTCACCATATATAATATTTCCATAATGGCAGATTTCTTCTGGATCCATAAATGTCGAAGATACGTCATATCTGTGGGCACATTGTTGAATCAGCAGACTTTCTGACACAATTTTGTCAGTTTCATGTCTCTAGCTTTATTCACTACCTTACAGTAGCAATTTTTCCTCAATCGCTGTAAGTATGAGCATTCTGATAGCTATACTATATCTAGAATACTGGTCGTATTGGGATGAAACTTTGTGGTTTGATATAATTTATTTTGCTGTTATCCTGTGTTTTTGGCTAAATTTTTTGGGTGTTATTTGTGGCATTACAAGGACAAATGTTGATTCTTCACAATAGTGAAGAATCCTTTACAAATCTTCTGGATCTAGGCAATGATCCAAATCACCCCCAAAATCTAATCAACTGCTCCTTGTATTTCTGAGCTATCCTGAAAATTTCATCAAAATCCATCAATAACTGTTTGAGTGATGTTGCTAACTATCACACAAACAAACGCTGGCAAAAACATAACCCCCTTGGCGGAAGTAATGATTAACACCATACTGAGTGAAAAGAATTTAATAATTACCCCCAAAAGTAGCCCATTCCTTCCACCAAACAGCTTCTGTTTTATCACTGCTTGTTCATATTTTGTTAAAACTCATCCTGATTTGTTTTGTGTGTGTTCTTGATGACAGTGATCACAGCTGATTATTCCACTCATCTATAACACTACACTGAACTAAGTAGAATTGAATGTATCCCTTTTAGAGAAAATGTTATTGTGTAAAAGGTGTGTTATTCTAACAAAAACTTTAATGCAACAATGATAAAATATCTTGTGAAGATGTGAGAATCACCTTGTTATTGTAAACATTTCTGCTCTAAGATGCCTTTTTCAATTTCTGGCCAGGTGGCAACAGCTTTCACTTCCATTTAAAAAAATATATATACCCTGTACATTTGCCTTCCCTGCAAAATCACATCTTTCTACACTGATTCATCCTTTTCAAACAGAAACATTCAAGTAATTTTGAAAATGATCACAGATATACAATGACAAAAAAAAAATAAAGCATTGTCATCATTTCCAGTACTCCGCAGCCGTTGAGTTAACACACGGAACATGGCACAAAGAGGCCCAAATTTGAGTTTCATAAAGAAGCCAATTAAACGGCTGTTGTCACACTGAGCCGTATGGCACCAGCCTACAGGTACTGCCCACGCTTCTGCTGGCACCTTCCCGCCACTTCCCGCCTCCCAACATTGAAGCTACATTAATAGAGCATTTCTCTCGAAAATGAAAGCCATGGTGATGAAAAATTCAAAGCCAGAAAAACTTTAAAACTACAATAAGACAATGTAAAAAAAAAGGATAATGGTGTGGAATAAAGTGAAAGCCTGGGGCAAGGTGCAGCTCAGCTCTAGTTTACAGACTGTTCAAAGTTAAAGCCTTACACTGGCTTCTTTCGGCTTCAACGGTTTGTAGTTGACGGCGTTTCACTTTAGTTAGTATGCAAATAGGAAATGAATGCCTGCTTTTATGGAATCTCCTCCCTTAACATGTTGTTTAATGTGCAGTACTCGTGACCTGCACTGTCCAACGGCCATCGAGTTAATTTGGATCCATTAACATGTCCATTAACAGTGCTTCTCAGATCTACTCATTTCTTTTGCTTTTATAAGAGATTCCTCAAGTCCTTCCTGAAGTAAATATTGGACAATGATGTCTTGATGTCATTGCTGTGTGTTTGCCGGTTATGGACCGGTCCAGTATCTGTGTTGTTTGTTGTTGTACTGTATCTCTACTCTTTTCTTTTGACTCTCTTCTGTCCACTAACACCAGAACCTTGCTCTCGGTGGTTCTGTTGGGTTCACTCTCTGTATAGTCTTAAAGACTCGGCCTTGACTTGTGAAGCGCCTAGAGATTATCTACGATTATGATTGTCGCTATGCAGCTTCACTTTGACTATTACTCAAAGTGTGGTGGTTTAGTGCTATCTATGCCTGAATAAAAAGGTCAGTTTTTTCTGGAGGTTAATAATAGTGACCCTGGTCATTTTTGTTTTCCTGAAATAATTCTGTTTTTTGTTTGCAAATGAAACTTGAAACTAGTATTATTTGAAATGCTCTGTTAAAATCTGGCCCTGTTTTAAACAGCGAATGAATGACAGAACAATATTTAGGCTCATAATTTTGACCTCAGCTGTATATCACAGATTATTTCACAAAGACTAAAAAATAAATAAAATGAATAAAAAACAGTATAGAAAATGAAAAAAACTAAATAAAAAAAATGTAAATAAAAATAAAAAACAAGACAATCAAGACAATCAGGATCTGACAAATAACCAAAAAATCACCAAAATATTTCACAAAATGAACAAAATAACCTGTGAATAAAAATGAAAAATGAATGAAAAATTATATAGTCAAGCCAACGAGCAAAGATGAGAAAACAAAATGTATAAAACATGAATAAAAGAATAAAAAAATAAAATTACCCACACAAAAATGAAACAAAAATGAGCAAAAATAAACAAAAACATGATCAAAACTAATTTTATGCAAACTGTAAACAAAAATGGAAAAATGTTATAAGTTTGAAAAAAATCTAAATGAACATGAAAAAAATAGAAAACATATTTTACAAAACTGAGCAAAATAACCAAGAAAAAGAACAATAATCGAGAGAACACAAATAAAATGAACAAAAATAATGAAGATATTGAATGAAAAGTAACTAAATAAGAGTATACACTTGCAATGCAAACTTTCATCCTTCAGATAAAAGGTTTCTAAGCCAGGAAATTCACAACATAAAATAATCTATAAATGATCAAGAAAATGTACAAAATGATACACAAATGAACAAAACACTCAGATACGACAAATAAGATGAACAAAAAAATGAATAAATAAACCCAATAGATGAAAATCACTAAAATGATACAGCACTTGCTGCATTACCATGGCAACAGATGCTGCACATCAATAAAACAACAATATCACATAAAAAGCAATAAAAACATATGGAGATTTTTTTCCTCCCGGACCTTCTCAAAACAAGTCCGTGACCCACTTTCAGGTCCCGACCCTGCGGTTGAGACCCACTGCCATACAGGCGACGTGTTGTGGGAGCAGAACGACCGCAATAAAAACATTCCTTGCACCCGACTAAACACGCGAGGTTCCCACAGATGGCAAATGGGTGCCATGAAGAAGCAGTGTCTGGCCCTGGAGAGCAAACGGGCCGCGCCATGGCAGCTCCCCTTTACCATGACATAAATGGGTATAAAGGCCGTTATAGCAAGACAAACAGGATCTCTCGCCTCTTAGCAGATGGTTTGGGCACAAGGCACAAAGATCAGAGGCTAGCTGACAAGAAAGTCTCTCCTGGCAATTAATCATCACGGCTGAAGGTCGCACGGAAGAAAGGTAAAAATGTTAAAGGGCCCTCGTACACATTCCCCTCCAGTCCTTATGGCTAACGCTCCACCCAAAATAGAATGGGGGCCTATGGATGTCACAAGCCCCCATTTATCAAACTCCCAGGGTCCATTTTTCATCTTGAAATGAGAGCCTTCAAGAGCTGACAAACACAATGGCTCCTTCAATCTTATATGGTCAAGCCTTATCCAGCGTTGTGAATGCGGACGGATCAACATCAGACTCTGCGTGTGAATTTGAGGCCGTTAAATGGACTGCTTCGCTTAACATAATGTCCTATATCCAGGATTTATACAGGAGAATGTTACCCAGAATGCATTTCGGAAAGGGCTATGGTTACAGTATGACACTTGAAAAGACCATGTACTCTCTCTGCTATGAGGTGCACTGCAAACCCACCTAACAGCCCCTCTCATTAATCTTTCAAATGTCAGGCGATAACAAGTGAAGATGGCGTTTAGAGCCGTATCACACAGGGCTGTCTCCATACTCAGAACCCAGACCCCTGTTAATTTGTGGTTTTTCACTGGGTTGCCATATTTGGTTACTGGTTCCTTTTCTTGTCAAATTTGGTCACATTTTATCATTTGGATATTTATTTTGTTTGTTTTTGCTTCATTATATTGTCAATTTTTCTTATTTGCTCGATTGTTATGTTTATTTTTGTACGTTTTCCTGAACATGTTTTTGACTTTCTTGATTATCTTGTTCATGTCTATTCATTGCGTTTGGTTATTCTGATTGTTTTGTTCAGTTTTGGTTCATTTTCTTCAGTATTTAAATTAAACTGATTAATTTTCCTGATTATTTTGCCAATTTGTTATTTCTCTGATTATTTTGCTCATTGACTTGCTGATTTTACATGGTTTTTGTTAAGTTCCTTAACCATCTGGCTAATTTTAGTGATTACTCTCAGTTTTGTTCTGTTTATTTTACAAATTTGATATGTTACCTTAATTAATCTGTTCATTTTCTTACACAGGTTGTTTATTTTCTTATTTATTTTGTTCAATTTTATTAATTTTCTTTATTGTTTTCTCAGTGTTTCTTACTCACTTCATTATGCCCATTTTGTTTATTTCCCTGAATATATTGTTTCTTTTCATAATTATTTGGTTCAGGTCTATTCATTCTGTTTACTATGTTGTTCATTTTTTGGTTATTCTGATTATTTTGTTAATTTTTGTTGACTGACCTGCATTTTTAGGTTAAATTCCTTAAATATCCGGTTCATTTCATTGATTAATCTCATTATTTGTTGTCCCATGTTCTACTTATTTTGCAAATTTTCTTCATTTTCTTAGTTATTTTTTTCATTTTCTTACACAAGTTTCTAATTTTCTCATTTATTTTATTCATTTTCACTATTTTGTGCTTTTTTGGTTTGTTTTCTTGATCATTATTGTTTGTTTTTTGTTCATTTCTCTGCTTTCCTCCCACATTTTTGTTTCTTTTCATTTATTTCTATTATTTCTTAACTATTTTGTCCATTTTGTTGATCATTTATCAATTTCTTGAATATATTCTGTTTCTTGTCTAATTTTTTTTGTTTTAATTAGTTGTTTTATCTTGTTTAATTTGTTTGTCTTGACTATGCTTGGCATTGTGGTAAAGTTTCTTGATTATATCAATCATTTTTATTCGTTTTTATGATTATTATGTACATTTTGGGGGTTTTCTTGATTAATATATTCATTTTCTGCATAATTTACACATTTTTGTTAATTCTCACACTTATTTTATTCATTTTTTGTACATGTTGATTCTTTTTTTCACTTTTATTCATTTTGATGACCACTTTTGTTCTATTGCATTATATTTTGAAATAACTGATTTTTTTGCATTTTTGCTCAGTTTTTTGCATTTGACATCATATCTCTTGCTTATTTTGATCATTTTTATTAAACACATATGCTGGGGTGTTATCGTCCACATTTAAAGAGCAAAATACATAACAATGCTGTCATTCAGCTGGAAAAATTATGTGAATTCATATTAAATTTTCTGACTTTGGGTCCCAAGGAAATACCACATTATATGGTTAGATCTTGAGCTGAAACATTGCCTTTGGGTCGAAAAAGGTTGAGATCCATCAATGTAACTTATAAAAGTAAAACCTCACCTTCTTCACAGTTCTCCCCTTTGTAGCCCGGGTTGCAGATACAGGTTCCCACGATGCAGGTGCCGTGGCTGCTGCAGGTGATGTCTATGCACTGGTTGGTGGGAACGTCGCACTCGGAGCCCTTCCAGCCACTGTGGCACATGCAGCGACCTTTAAGGTATTGACCATTGCCGCTGCACAGCACCGGACAGGCGACTTTGAAAAGAGCACACAGAATACATCCATTTGAATGGAGCCTTCCAACCGTGGCTTCAAAGAAGAGTCGGTGGGTGCTAAAGCATCAACGTGACAAAGTGTTTCTGAGGAAAACATTAAAAGTGCTTGCCTTTTCTGGAGCCCAATAAGTAGCCTAAAATGCTGCACTGGAAAACAGGGAGCAGCTAAGTTGGTGAACAGTATTTAACATGTGGTGAATCTGGAAGCTTGAAAATGCAAACGTGATTCTGAAAAAAACGCGAAAACGCAGCACAGACTTTCGAGAGAGTAAGGCGTCCCCAAAAATCTTCTGTTTAGGTCTTTAAAGGTTAAGCTGTGCATTCTGAGCATTATGAGCTGTGACACATCCAGCTCCCTTGAATGTAATGGGTGTGAAATATCCAGATCCCTTCATATTTTGTGTTTTTAAAATTTCCTTAGACCTAGCTTTTGAAGGACTAAACCTACTCCTTTTGTACTAAATCATCGTTAAAATCACCTTTTTAACTCCAGCTGTTTTAAATGACAGATTTTTGAATGATTTAAGCTTATCTTTAGCGTAAAATTGCCCCTGGCTGATCTTTTTTGGAATGTTTTTGCAGACAGAAAATTGAGGAATGACTGCATAAGACATTGATCGCTCATTTCTCAATTTTGGGTTTCAACACGTCCCAAAAAACATCAGTCAGACATAATTTTAGCACTAAAGTGGTAGTTACAGCTTGACAAAGATGTGTTACATGAATGACAGGATATTAAAGATTTGGTTTTATGCAAAGCTCAGAGCACTATGCCCTGTGATTCACCCAGTTCCCTTAAGTCTTTTAATTCTGTTATTCACCGTCATGTGTGAAATATCCAAACCCCTTCCTATCCTTGAAAAACTGGTGATCCTTGGGCCTTGCTCTTGAAAGACAAAACCTGCTCCTTTTGCATCAAATCATGCTTAAAATCACTCTTTCACATCAGCTGTTTGACATCACATTGCTTTTTAATGATTTTAACTTATTTTTAGCCGTAAAATTTCCCCTGGGTGATCTTTTTTGGAATGTGTTACAAATCCAAAACTGAGCAATCGCTGTATATTTGCAAACTAAAAAAAAAACTGATCAGCCATTTCTCAATTTTGGGCCTCAACACCTTCTAAAAAACCTGAGTCAGGGGCACCTGTAGGGCTAAAATGAAACAAAGCTTGACAAAGATGTGATAGATAAATGCCAGTTCCTGCATATTAATGATTTGTTATGAATCAGGGCTCAGAGATGCACCACTTTTCATTTTCTGCTGTGTGTTCTGAGCCTTATGCGGTGTGATCCAACCAGTTCCCTTGAATCTTTTAATTCTATTGCAAATCCCTTCCTATCCTAGAAAAACTGGCAATCCTCAGACTAAACCTTTCTCTGGATGCTCCTTCTGTACCAAATCAAGTTTCAAATCATCATTTTACACCAGTTGTTTCAAATCACATTGTTTTTGAATGATTTAAGCTGATTTTTAGGCCTAAAACTGCACCTGACTGATCTTTTTTTGGAACATGTTGCAGGTCCAAAACGGGGTAATAACTGTATATTTAAAAAAAAAAAAAAAAACAAAACAAAACAAAACAAAACTGATCAACCATTTCTCAATTTTGGGTCTCAACACATTCTAAAAAAGGAAGAACTTTAAGGCTCTTCGCAAAGTTGTTTCAAATCACACAGATTTTGAACAATTTAAGAATGATTTAAAATTGACTCAAAGTCAAGTCCAATGGTGCTGCTTTACATTTATTCACATTCTTCAATCTGGCTGAACTTTTTTGGCATCAGCATTGTATCGTATGATCCATACATTGACGTCAACAGCTCAATAAGATTAAGTAATGAAGCAACATCACTATCTGACTACAGTATTCATATCTGTAAGGCTGATAAATATTTATGTGGGTAACATTTAACTGTTTGTATATATCTGTCATTGAGTTCATGTCTCACATTAGGAGCCACTTGACAAGCCCTTATGGGGTTTTTCACACTTCCTGCACATTTATTATTTTATTTTGAAGTGGTTTATTTCACTCCATTTATCAAGTATTGCATTAATTGCCTGTTTTTTAATGGCTGTTATGGATTCTTATGTACCATCAGAGCATTGAAGCCACATACAAAAGAAAGAATAAAGCTGTATTAATATGAATATTTGTTATTTATTATTGCAGAGGAATGAAGAAAAACGAAACTCATCAAGATGAAGTCAAAATATCAGGAATAGAGTGATAACTCTCAAAAGCTCAACTTTATTCTCCTTATACTTTCAAATTTTGAGAATGCAGTCAAGATTCCATCGTTGTTGCCTGGCACAAAAAAGTCAGTGTTGAGACTGAAGTTGAAATGTCAAGAATAAAGATGAAAAAAAAAATCATTTCGGCATTAGTCTCAAAACAGTAATTCAACTTCATTCGACATTTTGACTTCATTCTCATCATTTCAACTTTATTTTTGACATTCAGAGTGCATTCTCACAAAGGAAAAGTGTTCTACTGCTGATACAACTAAAAATGCAGCATTATTCTTAACATTTTGACTTTCTCGTCAGGTTTTTCCCCAAATGTTGAAGATAATAGAAGCTGTAGCTGCAGAAGACATTTCAAAACTCAGTATGTTTAAACTTACTGCCTGGTCTGACACCGCTGTAAAAATACATGGCCTGATGCAAAGCTCACATTGGAGTTCTTATGCACAAAACAGTGATGAACGGTGCACAATTAAGGTGGAAAATGTCTATTCTGGTTGTTATTTGGTCAGAAAAAAGCACTTTATGTGCGACTGAATCATGAAGAGTAAGTAATGATAGGAGTTGTGACTCACCGCGCCCACAGTCAGGTCCTTTGAACCCTAAAAAGCAGTGGCACGTCCCAGCGATGCAGTCACCGTTCCCGAAGCAGTTACTGGGACAGTCGTCAATAGAATCTGCAAGAGAGCAATCACAGGGCCTTCTGAGTAATGTGTTGTGAAAAAACAATTTCCCTCCCACTCATTTGCTCTGCCTTGATTATTATCCCGATGCTAATGACAGTGATAAGCACCCGCTCTGGTCCCGTCAACATGTCACTTTCACTCCAAAACATTTCTGAGTGTTACTAATGCAACACACCAAGGGGAGACACTTTTTATTTCAAATAGGTAAACAGCTGCTGGATTCCTACTGTGAAGTCACTCAAAGTTTGGAGCTGGATGCGGTAAGTGATACGCAGCTGCAGTACCAGTCAAAAGTTTGGACACACCGTCTTCTTCGGTGTGTATTTTTTCTTATTTTCAACATTGTACATTAATACTGAAGACATCCAAACTGTGAAAGTGTATGGAATTGTGTAGTAAACAAAAAGTGTTGAACAACACTGACCATGTTTTGTATTTTACATTGTCTAAAGTTGCAACAATGGTAACTTGATTCACCAGTGGAGTCAGACTGAGGTGGACCTTCATATCTTCGATTTATTCAATAGAGCATAGTTTTGCCTGAGATACACATGACCGTAGTTGTGGGTCAGTACTTACACAAACAACACATATGACTTTGGCAATGCATGGTGAAGTTTTACCATGTCAGTAAGCTAGCAGATAGCATTAGTTTTCACATCAGTCTCCTAACATACTATGCCATTTGTCCAAATATGGTTACATCCTGTTTTTGGCTCCAAAATATCATCCAGGAAGTGACAATGCGATTAGTCTCAAAACAGACCTTCTGAAACAAATGGGTGATGTCACGGTCACTTTCTCACTCATATATACAGTCTATGTTGACCACACAAAACCAATGAAAATGCAGCAGTAGATATGACAGGCCTGTACAGTGTGTGGCACTGTAACGCTGCCACAGAAATACACCAAAAACACAAAATATATGGTGTGTGCACATAAAACTCATGCAATGTAAACAAACACCTAAAAACATGTGTCGTATGCTGTTCTCCAGGAGCAGAAGATGTTGCTGTAAAAAGCCATAACAAGCTCAGTAGATTCTGCAGCACAAATGCAACACTGAAATCCACAACTGTTGCTGTTTTGGTGAGTTAGAGTATGCCAGCTAAGGAGAGGTAGGGTTATGATCATCATTTCAGAAAAGATATGTATGGGTTGTAAACATGCAAAAGCAGGGTTGGTGTTGAGAAATGTCCTCACTCTTATTAAAAAATGTGTATTCAGGCTTCCAAGACACATCTTAGTAAAATGTCCAGACAAAAAAAAAACTTGTCTCCGTGTGGACAGCCTCTTAGACATTCAGTTGTTTTGTGCAGAGGAAGGGTGAGTACAGAATCAATAGCCCTATCAGAGCTACTACAACTACTGTACAAATCCATACAATGGTAAGACACACTCAGTTACCGTAAGTAAAGAGAAAAGACAGACCAGCATTGCTGTGTGCTCACCTTTCCTCTGCACAAGACACTGATGCTCTAAAGTACATTAAGAAGGCAAGACATGGCACAAATTACTTTTAGCATCGTTCTTTTTTGTAGACAGACGTAGGTTTATTTAACTTGACATGTTTCGACAACTTCTTGTTGTCTTCCTCAAAAGGGTCACGTGATGTTACTGTGACGTGTCTTGTTGGCTGTTTTGTAGTGTTTTACCAGACAGCAGAGGACGACTACGCCCCCTACTGTCTGATGCGTTGTTGAGAACAGTATCCCAGGTGTGGGACAAGATGTATGATGAGGGATCATACATCTACAAAAAAGGACAATGCTAAAAGTATTACGTTTGTTGAAGACAGTATGAACCTTTTCACACTAATGGCACAAATTAACTCTTGACAAGGCACACTAGTGAAGTGAAAACCATTCAGACTATCTCATGAATCTTATGAAAGAAAGCTGTTGTCAAGCTAAATGTGGCTACTTTGGACAATGTATGTAAAATATAAATGTTCTCGGTTGTTTAACATGTTTTGATTCATTCATGTTCTTTCAGTTTGGATGTCTTCAATACAGTGGTACACCGGCTAACGAACACTTCCGGTAACAAAAAATTCGGCTACCGAAGAAAAAACGGCCAAAAATTTGAACCGGCTAACGCTAAAAATTTGGCTAATGCAAGAGATAGACCCGGACGTGAACTATCACCCAGATGTAAACAGTCAACACAACAACGTGAACGCTCCCGCGGGATGTAATAGGCCAAATGCTAAACACGAGTAGCTCATTGTCTATGCTACAGAGCTACCTGCTCCTTAACAGTGCTGTGGCCTGGGTGTCAGGCTAACAACACTCCAGTGGTGTTAGCCACCTCCAGAGTGCTGTTAGCTTACGACAGCAAAGGCTCTGGCTGGACCGAGAGCCTCTGCCTTTGTTAGCCAGCTACGGAGTGCCGTTAGCTTACGATGGCGGAGGCTGGACCCTCTCCAGAGCTGGCTAATGCCACAATGCTGAACCAAGAGCCTCTGCCATCATAAGCTAACAGCACTCCAGAGCTGGGCTGTGGTTGTTAGCCGTAGCTAACAACGGTAGCCGTAAACATGCTGGAGCTGTGCTTAGAGCCGGCAGCTCCGGTGTTTGGAGCTGTGTTTACAGTTATGGACGTGTGCAGTGTCCACTGACACACTACCAAGTTATCAGCCAAGGGACAAATACATTCTAAATCATTTTTAGAACAAATTTCATGCATTCCGTTTCAGATAACTAACATAACTTTCTTTCAAATAATAATAGTGAATAAATGCGCACGTACGGGTGTGTAATACATACTTTACATGGGAGTTTGTCGTGGGTCCAGAACGGATTAATTGGTTTTACATGTATTCCTATGGAAAAACTTGCTTCGGCTAATGAATGATTCGCCCAATGAACTGGAGCAGATTAAATTCGTTAGCTGGGGCACCACTGTATTAATGTGCAATGTTGAAATGTTTTCAAAATTAAGAAGTGCATCCAAACTTTTATCTGGAACAGTGTGTGATTCCAACGTATTCTACCACTGCTCTGGATAAACAGACTTTTTTATTCTGCGGTTAGAATTTATTCGCTTAAAAAACAACGTGGACTACTTAGCTTTCCTGTGTTCTCCATCCTTTCCAACTCTGCAAGTTGCCATCAGCTTTCAGCGGGTCTGTTTTACTTTTCATAACAATAAGCCTCTGGTTACTGCTGTGCTTTGACACAACATGTGCATCAGCTCTGCATAAAAAAGGAAAAGGGATCTAATTTATACTGGGCTACATAAAAGGTATGCTGGCACCTGATTTCAGTTTAGTTGGGCTCAGATCAAATGCAAATTCCCTCTGATCCCAAAACCAACGGACCAACAATAGAAAGCGTAAAAAATAAAATAAATGTTATATGTACCTGTCATTACAATAAACACATTTCAAAGCTTTGTTGCCGCTTTAGTTCCCAATTTCATTGTGCATCTAGAATATTGTTGATCTCTTTTCTGAAACCAAATGTGTGATACAAGCCTTAGAAGTCTCAATGACTATGTTTATATGCACATGATATTCAGATTTGTTTCCTTTATTCTAAAAAAAAAGACAGAACTACAGATATGCTATTTACATGACCATTGAAAAAGCAGTCTTCCACTAATATTCTTGTTTATATGCAGTTGTTCATATACCAATTATCAGCACATTTTCACTGGTGACAGATGTTCCACTTGGAGAACTCAGTCTGGCCCAAACCCATTTCTAATTTTCACCCCTACCCCTAATCCTTATTACTACCCCTTGAAACAGAGCTGCAGGGGGTGGGGGTTGAAATTATCACCTAAGAAATGGCACAAGCTTTTGATACCTCTTATGTCATCTGCACTCTGCGGCACTATAAACAAACACGACAACATTGTTTTTGAGAGAATTCACCACGCCATCAGCAACTGTTGCTTTTTTGGTGAAACCGCTGATTTGCTTGGAGTAGTTTGCCTCCATCTTGCCGGTGTTTCGAATTATGGGAAAATTCTCATACCCCTCTAGTCTAGTCTGGAAAAATTTGTTTTGAGGGCTGAACAGCCCTACCCCTTGGCCCTTCCCCTCTGATTTCACAAGCATTGGGACACCCCTACCCCTTCACGTTAACGCGCTAAATCAAGGTGTATTCCTTAAAAAAGTCATGTTTTAGAGGTTTTGATTCATTCAGTTCTGCTATAATGTTTTGAAGTAGTGTTTTCCGTCTGACCAGAAGTGTGGACTTTACTTCAGATCATCCATGTGTACAATACCAGCCAGGATCTTTAACTTGAACCTACTAATGAGACACATATTCTGAAAATGTTGTGTACATGTCCAAATAACCTGAATAATAGCTGCATACTGCACGTTTTGTTTGGAAAAATCATAAAAAGATCTATTTCCAAATGTCCAACTGTGCTGAGGGAACCTGTCAAATTCTAAACATTGTCATATAAATGTATGATCTACATTCAAATCTGCATTTATAACACAGCTTTGTTGAATTCTTGTTTCTGTTTGGGGTTGAGGTTTGAGTCCCATCTAAGGTATGTTTGTTTCATATTTCATGTTTTTGTTCCACTCCAAACGTTTTGTATGTTTCAAGCTTTGTGTTCTTGTCCCCCTGTCCTCTAACCTCAAGATACAGACATCATGCCTATTCTTAAAGTTGACATAGTGTGTATTTTCTGGCCAACTATTTAAACTTTATGGACCTGAAAAATGGTACAAATGCAGATTTAAGCTCGAAAGTTCCTTTCACTGTTGTTTGTTTGCTGTGTTTTCCCCTTCTCTGAGCTTTAGCTGAAATATCCCATTTTGGTCCCTCCCTGTCCCTCGTTCTGATTGTTTTCTTGTTTTTCTGAGTGATCGCGTGGTCAGACCAATCAGAGTTCACGGGGTGTGGCTTATGCAAATGAGACAAGACACTGTTAGGGACTGGTGTGAAGTAAACCATGGTGAGAGCTGACCTGAGACCAGGTGGGCGGGGCCCAGACCTCAGGCTGAGGTGATTGACAGGAGATGTGACATCACATCTGAGGGAGGAGGCAAACTGTGGGTTTTCAGACAGATTCACATGTTGGAATCAATTTAACCTTGTTTCACTAATCACAAACTCCCAAGAGCCTCCATCTTTTAAACTGAAATATCATCTTATCTGAAATATCAACAATGGCCAACCGGTCGAGGCAATGGCCGCCTACCCTGAGCCGCTGGTTCTGCTGGAGCTTTTTCTCTTCCGTTAAAGGAAGTTTTCCTCCCCCCTCGCCCTCGGCTTGCTCTCGGTGGTTCTGTTGGGTTTACTCTCTGTATAGTCATGAGGTCTCGGCCTTGAATTGTGAAGCGCCTAGGGATAATCGTCGATTATGATTGGGACTATACAAATAAAATGGACTTGAATTGAGCAGAAAAGCTCAGTGTACTATTTGTCCCTGAACTGACTGTTCTGTTGATACTGCAACATTAGCTTAGGGCACCGGAACACATTTTATCATGTTAAAAAGCACAGAAACTTGATTTTTCATGATATGCCTCCTTTAAGCCCACTGTCTGAATGAAAATCAAACACTGGTGATGTTGCTGACTTTCACTCCCATTGGAAAAGCACAGGGAGGGGACAATTTTATAAATGGTGTTACGTATTTGAGAGGAGGAATAAATATCTGGGGTTGTATGAATAGGAGGAATTGTACAGAAAGCAGGTCATTATTACAAAATAAACCCCTTCAGGGTGATCGAGACTACATAACCCTCTTTGGGACTCACTGTGAATTATCCTTTACTGTCCTTGATGCTTGGCATCTCAGCTGATTTAACAAAACCTACATTTTCCCCTTAAGAATCATTACACCGTATCTCCTTCACCCTGTTTGTCAAAACACCGACACAGAAAAACAGCTGCATAATCACTTCAGTTGTATTTTCTATTACTTTGTGTATTACATGTAATGTATAATTTGTGCTTATGTTTCTTTTCTCTCTCATATGTACATGGAGTACAGATTGGTGTGAACAATCAGCAAGGCATGTACAATACTCACCATCATTTCCTCTATTGATCCCACCAACGAAATCAAATACATTGACAAAATCATTATTTCTGCTAGCATGTTCTGCCAATTGCTTTTATTAGAAATAACAGTGTCCGCTGATCTCTGAGGCGCTCGACACTAGCAGAATTCTGAAACATGATGCTCAGTGAATTAAGCCTGAAATGGTGCTGAAAAACATTCAATCTTGTCCATCGCCTTCAGGCAGCAGAAGCTCTGAGGCAAAACTTACTGAACAAAGAATCTCTTGTGCTCCACAAAGGGCTTGAAATGTGAGCCATGGATTCAGCTTCCCTTTACTCTGGAGAGTCAATCATCACTGAGCATACAGCGCAAGACAGAGAAAAAAAGACAGCGAGGAAGAGAAAGAGAGAGAGAGGGGAAGAGATAGAGACAGGCTGGAGATAGAGGCAGCGAGCAGAGGACCAGTGTTGATGTTGTGTGTGTGCTGCAGGCCTGCCTTTGCCATGTTGGGTTAGTGAGGGGATGCAGGGGAGACTGTCCTCGGGCAAATCAGCATTTTGGTCTGGTTTTGATGGCTTCCAACTATAACATCTAACTACAGCACGACTACTGGGCTTTTCTGGCTCAGAGCTAGACTGCAGTGGGTGTATGTGTGCATGTGATGACTTGTGGATGTAGGGAAATGAGGTGTGGTATGCATACATCCACACTTGACATTAGAAATTCCTCCCATAAGTGCAATTATGCAGGGGGGGGGTCTTCAGGGGGATCTTGCAGTTCATGTGTAAAAGGACAAAAAAAAGCAGTGATAAATTATTTCTCATCCTGCAAGATGCTGACTAGTCTAACTTTGAATACAGTTATCTTCCATACTCACAAACAGGGTTTTACATCAATGTACGTCACACTAAGGGTATGCATTCATCATGGGCAAACAAAAAACTGTCAAATCAAACATTTTAACATTGTGTCTACATGTTTCAGACAAGTTTTGTATTCTTTAACATGCTTTTATTTTATACAAATCATACTTTTCTTATTTAAGTATAACAGGTACTGCAAAGTAGGAAATACTGCATGTATGGTTAGAAGTAAGGTTTTTCAGTGAGTTATCTTAATTTAAATGCCTTCAATGTGGAAGTGCACTGAGAATCTGTTCAGGTTACAGATTTGTAGCATTTGAAATGCATATTTTACACATACAAGCATGACAAAATGGAATTAACTGGATAATTTAGATGTGGAAAATTCAAATGTAAAGGTGTAAATTTACTTATGCTTACATGAAGTGAGAGTTGTATCTTAATATTAATCAACTCCATTTCTAAGCCAACTCCTGTTTGGTTATGTACATTCACCATTACAGCCTGTACACTGTGTTCATTGTAAAGGAGTGTGAGGTCAGTTTTGCTACAAAAATTTGTATATTAATTCCAAATTTCTTCAGTGCCATTTCTGCTCCACACACAACAGAGAATTAGGTTGAGAGGTTAGTTTAAAGCTTTAATATTCACAATTTGCAAGTGCTTGTGTGAAGTCCATGTAAAGTTTATCTTGGAGTCCATTTCATGCAGGGAGCATAGACAACAACAGTGGCCAAAAGAAGAGGAGCACTCAACTAAGCGGTGGGAAAAGTTGTTTTTTGTCTGCGACATAGAAATCAGTGTAAGGGCTCTTCAGATAGATGCTAAAAACCTCGATAACTGTTAGCTTAAAAATAGAATTATATAACATTAACATGCCCCCAACACAAAACACTACACAAACCTCATGCAAACACAAGCTTAGTCACAGCCAAAATGTGCATTTGGGCCCATTTCTACCTGGTATAATAGAGAAATGTATTGATGTATGTTAACTCTGGTAATGGAAGAAATTGCATTTACCAGATATTATAATGTGTTGTCTTATCCATCTACAGCATTTTGACATTCAGTGCAAAACCTAAACTGTACTACCAGTCAAACGTTTGGAGCCATTGCAGATTTTTTACATATTTACCAAACTGGCCATTTTTTTATGCAAAGAAAAAATAATGTAATGAAGGGATATTTCCATACACAATTCAAATTTTAAATTGGAAAATAAGTGTATATCACTCCAACCTTTTGCTATCAGGAGAAAAATAGTTTAAGTGACAACGACTTTGACTCATTATTGCTTAGGATGCCCAGAATTTGATTGGTGATTAAAGCAAAAGGAGGGTATTTTGATGAAACCAATGTTTAGGTTTACTGTATTTTAACAAAAGCTGCTTTTATCATTGTTAAACTGAGATAATTAATAAATCTTGTAAGTACTTATATAAATGTTGTTTTTTCTTTGCGTGAAAAAAAGGCCAATTTGACATATATATTAAAAATCTGGAGTGGCCCCAAAGGTTTTGACTGGTAGTGTACACATGATGCATTTGAAGTAAATTATGACAAATCATGGTGCAGATGTGATTTTGTACAGATTACATTCACACCAACATTAGACGCTTTATAATCCAGACTACCTCCAAATAGATAGATAATTATTGTCACTGCATAATCAAATACAGCAAAATTTACATTTAAAGCTAACTGCGTTTAGCAGGTAAAATAGTAGCAGCTGTTGAGACAGTTAATGTATAAATTTATGTGTCAAGTGGATGAGTCAAAGAATGATATAATCAACGTTCTAACATGTCCAAAGATAAGTAGTATTAAGGAAACACTGGCTGAAGACCATTTGTATGAACTTTACATAATGTGGGATGTAAAATACTTGATTTTATTAATGTATTATTTTTATATGTATGTCTGTGTTTTCTGTATGTATGTGATTTTTTTCCCTTCTAATTCTATGGACCAATCTTCTGAGTCTGAAGAAAATGTGATAATAATACAGTACGTAAATAATAATCTAACAGTAACATACATAGGTGAGTAACAAACAAAATAAGAACACATCTAAAAGCAATAAGACAATTGACAGACGTTGTACACAACTATTAAACCCAGTCACATTCTGATCACAGTGAATTTACAGATTGCCTTAATATGAATTTTTTGTCATCTGGGTAATTTATCTGTATTAAGGTCACATTTTATTACCAGGTGTGAATTGGGTCATTGACAAAAACTACATTAAAATATTCACGAATTAAATCACTAAAATGTTTATAGCAATTAAGACGTAAAAAAACACATTAAATTTCGGCGTAACGTCTTCTAAAGCTTAGTATTTATGATGCTGGCATTTTAAGATGCTTTAAAGACCTGTAGACGCCATGTTTAATTGAGTAACGTGGAAATGCAGAGCTCCGTTTCTGAATGCTGACAGGGTTTAGTCGACTGCACACTTCCCATGTCTACCGCCTGTGTTTCCTCTGAGAGCAGGCGAGGGAGGCCATGAATATCTCTTAGCCGCATACTCGACATAGGCCAACGCATAAATCATGGATTCAAGCAAGCTTCATTGAAATTCATTACCCTTCATATCAGGGGAGCTAACTATTGTGCGAGTCTCTCCAGTTGGTGAGGACAGAGTAGCATGCAGGAGGCAGGTTTAATCAGCGCCTTGCCATGCTCTCAGAGGATGCTCAGCACCTATGAATGATGGCCACTTGTGTACAGAAAGTACTATAGAATGAGACGGGATATAGTATGAGACATTGGTTGCTGGGCCTTTGCTTCACTCCCACTGTACGGAAAGCCTTGTCGGTGGTTGAAGCATGTCTGGCACTGGGCAGCAGGGACAAATGGCTTCATGCTCCAGAGGACTGTAATACAAAACATTCACTAGGACACATTTCACATTGCCATGGAGCCACAGCCAAGTAATGAGGTTGGCCAGATTAAAGGCAGGGATGCTCCATCCCCCCTGATAAGTTATGGTATGGTTATGGGCAACAAGCAAATCCTACATTTAATATATATGAAGGGCACCACATACCTGTGTGACAGTAAAATAACAATCTCACAGCACTGTCAGGACATATTTTTAATTCTTGTGCCCCATAAAAATGCAGCCAGTGCACAGTGTTGGAAAGGTTTCACTACTGATTAAATGAGCATGTCCTTAAAGGTAATTTCTAACATATTGCAGTTGATTATGCAGTGAGAAACACCAATTTAAAGGTCCCATGCTGTGAAACTCTTACTGAGTTTTGAGGTTTAGATAAACAATGTGATATAAAATTAAAAAAAATGAAAATATGAACTTGCTCAGTGCTGCCAGTCTTGAGAAATCCACACATGATTTGCATGTAACACTCTAAATGAATGCTCCAACATAATACTGTTGCCTACAACACAATGAACTAAGTAGCAATTTCGCAGAGCATCGAGTTAGAGTGCAAACCAGTAAACAAAGATGCAAATAAAACAATGCGAAGGTGAAGTTCCGTAGTGGAACATTTTGTTTTTACCTAGTTTTGTCGCTTTGTAACTACTTCTCTATAAACAGGACAGATCTGAAATAAGCATCTGATTGAACATGCAGCTTCAGTGTGACTATCTTCTGGGTCATGTGTGGACAAGTAGGCTCCATTGTGGAAACAGCCTACTATGATACAGATCCGCTTTTGTGCCTTGTGCTTCAGAGGCTTATGAGAAATTACTGATGCCTTCAGTTCAATTTCAGTGTGAATAAAATGAGATTAAAAAGTAATCCCCTGAAGTAATCTGTTGATTTTGAACCCACAATTCAGCCACAGAAAACTCTAACTTGGTTGTTGTTCTGGTCTGCTTGAGTGATTGTGATGATACAGTATGTACTTCATTATTTGTCCTTCTACCATGGCTATGACCTTCATCTGATTGGTCAAATGGTGTCAGTGAAGGGTACAAGGTGCAATCTGACAGAATGTCAAATGTTTGCCTATTTTTATTCAGCATGGTTCAGGAATCCTTTTGTAGTGTGTTGATTGCACATATTTACAGTATATTGTGATGACCCAGGTAGTGCTACCAGATTCTTTATGGCATTTTGCTATCTGATATTCTGTTAGTCTTATCTGCTGTTTGCATCTTGAAGTGACTTCTGCAAAAATACACTAGGTGCACACTTAAAAACGCATCAGAGATATGGTACGCATCTGGTGGATTCACAAGAATAACACTGTCATTCTGTCCACAAAACATGTAGCATTCTGATAACACCCACTAGATTGTCTCATACTGTAACACTCAAATTTACATTTGTGCCATAAGGGATTAATAAAGTATATATAAAAATAAATGAATAAAAGAAAATGTCCACCAGGGTACCTAATAAGAGTGGGTTGGTTCTATTTTTCCTTGGTTTTCATATAGTGCTGTGGTACAGATTCGTATATTATGGTACAGTTTGGAATGGTACTGTAAGGTCTGCTTAGTCCAGCGCTTGCACTGCCAGCCGTACCCTCACTTGGTAGGTGGGGTTTAGGCCAAATACCTTGTGTGGCATCATACCAGTGCAATGACAACAAACGTGACACAACTAATAACAATAGAAGATATCCAGCCGGTCATTTTTCTCCTGCACGGCTGTGGCTCTTCATATACACAAGCCATGTAGGTTTGTATGAGAGAAGGTTACAGGTGGCGAAGAGAAATACAGCTGAAAAAACAAGAAAAATCTTAGGGTGCTTTCACACCTCTTAGTCCGGTCCAGTGGGTCGATTGGACCCACAAGTTGCTACAATGTTGCAATTCTCAGCTAGTTCAGTTCACATTCACACTAGTGTTTTTGCAAACGAACCTACCACTATGAATGTTGTACATCCCCCCACTCATGTGGTGGAGCTGTTTACAAAATACTGTGTTTTGGGTGATGTGAGAGCTGATTGGCACCGTATTTGTAGAGGGAAAATTTCAGCAGACGAAAATATCGGATTTAGCTTTATTTCAGAATAATTAATGGTACTATTTTACTTGTTTTTGTGGCAATTTATTATTATCATTTATCATTTATTTATCATACTGTTGTTCCAGCATGGAAATCGTATTTGAGTCGAAAATACTGTGTACTTCTTTTTGGCACGAAGAAACCGTATCAAAAGACTCTGACGTCGAGAAGTTTACTAGCTTCTTGAAATGTATGCCAGGGCTTGCTACGGAAGCCTCCGTAGACCAAAAAGTGCTACATTACAGACAGTGGGACCGAATCAAGACTGGGCAGAGTTCTCACCATCATCGAACCGCACTGGAGTTTGGATGGAGACGTACCGAACCGTACCTTTCTTTACTGTAACGTTCTTTAGTCCGAACCAAAACCAACTGGTCTGCTTTCACACTAGCCCAAACGAACCCAACTTGCAGGTGTTCCAGACTCCGGTCCGCTTTAAGCGGACTAAATGCTGTAGGTGTGAAAGCACCATTAGAGCGC
The DNA here is from genome assembly GCA_029823295.1 of Pseudamia nigra. Taxonomy (NCBI): domain Eukaryota; kingdom Metazoa; phylum Chordata; class Actinopteri; order Kurtiformes; family Apogonidae; genus Pseudamia; species Pseudamia nigra. The sequence continues at coordinate 17,007 of JAQQAE010000193.1, read as the reverse complement.
TTAAGGCATTGGGAGGAGATGAAGAAGTTTGTACTGGCACGACAAAGACAATGGTGCCAGATAGCAAAAATAAATAAATAGTAACAGATATGTTAACTGTGCACTGCTGTTGTTTCCTGGCATCTTTTTCTTATTGTTTTTCTTCCTTCTTCATGTTAGAGTTGGATTTACTTATTGTTTATTACTGGTGCTTGCTGTTGTCACAAGCGGTGACATTCTTCAGACACCCAATCAATGGACCGTTGGGTGACACTGGTCTAGCTTTGCCCTATCTTTACCATATTGTTTTCCTATGGACCGCCAATGGAAAGGTACCAGGATATAGTAAGTTTGGGCCCCTTTTACAACAGACACACAAAAAATGTTGTACTGTACAGTACCGACCCAAACTGTACCACTGAAACGTGATTATAGAGTCTCGTAACGCTGCCGCACATGCTTTGATTTAACTCATGTGCTGTACCTGCCCACTTTTGATCAGAAAAGGCTCTGAGTGGCTGAACAGATCATTCCCAAGGTCACATGGGATCATATTCTGACTCAGAAGTACTGTGGACACAGAATAGTGCACTGTTCATGGATAATCTCCTCAAAAATTGTCAGCAGTAATGGTCAGTTGCTTGTGAGGGCAGGGCTAGTTATAGCTTGAATATGATTGGTGGTAGCTTGTGATTTTTTGACACAGTTCTACAGACTCATGGGGGATGATAATGATGCACTGTATCTGAGCTGTGACTAGTTATGATTTATGATATCACAAATCAGACTGTTTTCCTCTTACCCATCTTCTCATGTGTTCATAAGAACTGACAGAGCTGTCAGTTTACTAAAACCCTCAAAACCAATAAAGATGGATTTTCACGGGAGTGGACCTTTAAATCATACCTGAAATGGAAGATAGTTACTCAAATTTTCCCTCTAAATTAATGTTCTCAATAAATGAACTCCACTTCTCCTTGACACTGCTAATACAATGTAAATACAATGTAGCTCGGGTCTCTTCTGGATATTTTACACGTACATTTCTATACCTGGTCTGCTCTATTTGAAGGTCAACACCATCCCTCCACGGCTCAATACAATTCAGGCAGTTAGAGAGATTCAATTTCTGCTGAAGGGCACTTAACCGGTGACCCATTTTAGAAAGAGGCCCTCTGCCTCCCTCTGAGCTCCTGTGGGCAGATCAACTCCGATACAAATGAACGGAGGCAGAATTCACAGACTAACTCTGTCCAGCCTTACCCTATCCCCATTCGGACACATGCATTGCACAGAACACTTTATCTGTTTTCTCTGATTCAAACCACATGAGGCCTTCAAGCAGTCAAGAAGAAATAAGCAGAAGTAAACATGCTGCCCTGCCTCCCCCGCCCTGTGTCATACCATATATTAAGTATTGAATTACAGCTGTTGTTGGCACAGCAGGGGGGCATAGTGCATCTCTTGCTGTCTCCACTTGGTGTTACATTGGTGTTGAGGACAGCTTCTCATCGATCTGCTGCCTGGCACAGTCCCTGTCACAGATGGACTCTGGCCCAGGAGCTTTTAATTAAAGAGCATGTGAGAACAGCTCCCAGCTGCCATCCCTGTGAAAGTCGACACCTCGGGCCCTCTCACACCTTGCTTGATACAGCAGTGCTAATCAAAGGCACTTAAGGGAGAACAAAGAGGAGCGTACAAAATGAAATCACCTCCACGAAGAAGGACGCGTGTCGCAAACACGAGCGCACGTTACACAGAGTTTGTTGCAGGGAGAGAAATCTTTTCCCTACTTTGATATATGGAAATAGATGGAAATTGGAGCAAATCATGATCAAAAATGGCACTAGCAGGAGGGTACAATCATCCTTTGAATTGTATGCAAATGGGTCCCAGAAGCTGGACCCCTGATTCGCTCAGAAGACACTTGGGCTAATGAGGATATTATGATCTCTCAATGCCCTACTCAGGGGCATGGCAGGATAGCACTGATGTCCTGATTTTTGTGATATTCAACTTCACCTTGATTAACCTGCACTTTTCTTAGCTATTGAAATCTGCCAAAAACTGTCTCTGACTCATGCCCCAAGTGTGGGTTGTTTGCTGTAGTGTGCTGCTGGTTGGTATTATAGGGATTATGTGGATTGCTATTACAGGTTTCAGCAGCGGGTCATGCCCAGGGCACTCACCTATGGCGGTGGTAAGGAAGGAGACTGTTTCAGTTTCTTTTCCATCGTTGTAGATGGCCAGGTGCCAGATGCCCGAGTCCATATACTGGATAAAGCCTGTGTCATGTGTGGTAATGGGTACCAGGCTCCTCTGCATGGCTGCGGGGCCCTCCAGACCGTGAATATCCTGAGCCAGGAGGCGCCGCCCATCCAGAAGCTCCACAAAGTCAAACTGCAAATAGACAGACAGACAGAAAGTGAGAAAGACCGGAGGATGGACCGCAGACACGCCATTAGGGTGACACATGAGACTCGGGTGCTTTCAACCCCTCTTTAAAGCAGAGCATCATTTGGTCTGCATGAATAACTCATCATTCCAGAGGAGCCTGAGTAAGTCTTGGCACATTGTGGTTGGATAGGCAGCGATAATTTCATCGCCGCATATCTTACTTGAAAACCTTGTTTGAAATTATTAAAGTGAAAAAAGAATGCTGAGCAGGAGGAAAAATAAAGAATTACTGTTTACCAAATAACATCTGCAACTATTTGCCTCACATTAGTAGAGACTTAATGAATACCAATGAGAGTGCTTTTCATACTCATCTACATAAGTAAGGGAGTCTTGAATCATCTGCCACTCCATGTGTAATCATTCGCAACATGAAAACTTCACTCTAGATCATTTTCTTTGAGGTAAAAAGAGGGAAGATAATATTTTTGACTGAAAACACACTGGACAAAAATCACGCTGCAATTTATTGAACTGCAGTCAGATATGATTAATAACGCCATATATCTGATTCTGAGCTGCACATAGATAGGAAATTAGTGCTAGAAAAATCTCCCTCCATTGGCCCCTGAGCCTGGTATCTGTGTGATTCATTGATGATACTGAACCTGGGAGAAATTTACAATAAATCTGTTCTGGAACAAAAGAAATTCATAACGCAATGGAGAGATTTATGAATTGGTCTGTATTCACGGGATGCTCCTATGTGGCTACAAAGATATTTTTAAACAACATCCCAATTTATATTCTGTGGTAAAGGAAGAAAACCGGAGCTGAATCCTTACACAATACAGACATGATTATAAATTGCTTCACACATCACATTTATGATATGGTATTGTTTTTTTAGCAAATGCAAAACAAGGACAATGTGACAGAAAACACCTTAATATGGCAACGTGAACATCGGGATTTAACATTGTGCATGCAAATATTCCCCACCTGTGTGTGTGATGGAGGTAGACCTCGTCTTCCATAGATTCCTACTAAGGCATCTTTGCTCAGGGACACATTAAACTTCAGGTACATGGGATGATCAATGAAGACCTGGGACCTCCAGAAGATACCAGGAGGGATCTGCTGAGCGACCTTGCGCCCCACGTCAATCTCGCCCATATCTATATAGCTGTCATCTGGGAACAAGCTGTCCAATTTGCCTGCATTGCACACAAAGTAAATCGGTCAAAGCGATCACACCATTAATCCAGTGAGCAGAGGCCAGAGGGAGTCAGTCTGCTGAAGCACGATAGTCTGACCATATCAGAGATATTCAATCACATTGCTGACAGCCAGAGAAAAAAAATATAATGAATGATCCCTCTGCCCATTGCCAGCAATTCTGATTCTGCAGTGAAGAAAGACAAATTGAGAACACTCAGAAATTACAACCTTCTGACATGCTAATGAAATCCTAAAAGTGTCTCCAAGTGTTAGACGTTATTTGCACCAATCTGGCAGAATGAACTCAAAAGCATACTGAAAATGACCAGGATAGTGCTGATTATTTCACACCAGTCAAACATTTGGACACACCTTCTCTTTCAGCGTTTTTTCTTTGATTTTTTGTTATTTTCAACATTATGCAATAATACTGAAGACATTCAGTGGGCGAAAAAACATGTATGGACTTGTAATAAGCAAAAATGTGTTAAAAAAACCAAACATGTTATTTTACATTGTCCGAAGTAGACACACTCGTAGCATCCTTTCATAAGATTTGTGAGGTAATCGCCTGGATTCATTTCCATATCACAGGTGTGCCATGTCAAGATTTGATTTGTGCCATTTCTTGTCTTCTTAATGTGTTTTATTCCATCAGTTGCCATGTGTGGTGGAAGGGTAGGTACAGAGTCAACAGCCTAATTAGTGCTACTACAACCACTGTAGTATCCACATTAAGACACAAACAGATGACAATTTTGCATTCCCTCACCAGATCATCTCATGAAAACTTCATGTGAGCCAGTTTCATTACAGTAATTGATGGTTTTATTGACTGCACTTTGGTTAAAATGCAGATTTCTGGTGATTTTTTGAATTGACTGACCATCATCTCTTAAAAATGCAGTCTATAATGTTGGGAATCTAGCAGATTCCCTCAACATCTGGCACAGGTAAGAAAAGAACAGACATACTAGCTTGACAACTGTGAGGCTGCAAGCCCTGTTGGTTGGCAGGTTGCCAGTTTAATCATTCACATCGGTCTACCATGAATGACTGGCTACTAGCTAGTTTGCCCTCATCATAGATTGCACCTTTAAAGTGATGACGGACTGTCTTTGCTCTTTACTTAACTGAGTGTTTCTTGCCGTAATATGGATTAGTACAGTAGCTGCAGTTTCTGCTGCACAAGACAACTGATGGACATTAAGAAGGTAATTAATGGCACAAACTGAGTCACATGTGACCTCATGAATCTGATGAGAGAATGCCATGACCGTGCAAAGCGGGTGTCAAAGCTAAATGCTAAAACATGTTCTGGGTTGTTTAACACTTTTTTTGTTTACTACGTAACTCCATACGTGTTATTTCACAGTTTGGATGTCTTCTGTATTAATGTTGAAAACAATAAAAATGAAGAAAAACTTTGTGTGTCCAAACTTTTGACTGGAAGCGTAGACTCCAGACACCATCCTGCCGACCCTCCAAAGGATTAAGGCGCTGATGAAAATGAATGAATGAAGGATATCCAGTTGTTAAGGCTGAATCAAACTGTGCTCATTTGTTAAGGTGGCTCGCTGAAAGGTGGTAAGTCTAGTTTTATTATGCACCAAATAAAAAGGGTTGTTAAATGGTTTGGCACTTGGTAGGCAAAACACTTCAGAAATTTTAACAGTTTCCAAACTACACTGAAGTGAAAGCAATAAAGTGAAAATAGAGATCATAATAGTGTGAGAGAGGTGGCTAATGCAATTACATGGTCAGGTTCTGGCACTTCCACTGTCCAAAATCTGCCATATGCTCTGCAATATAACTTATATTGGACTCAGTGGAAATGGCACATTTAAACTAACTGAAATAAACTCAATAGACCAATATCAAATTTACAAAGGAGCTGTTTTATGTGGTAATACATCAGAGAGTTTATATTATTATTATTTAAACTATTCTACTAAAATGACATGGTGAAATGCCTTGATGCACATCTTAATGCTCTGCCACCCCACCCTGAAATTACGACACAAATCAAACTGTGCTTATTTTGTTAAGGTGGTAAGATAATGAAAGGTTGTTAAAAAAGAATTCACGGCATTTGTCAGATGTGCACAATGAGTTGAGATAATACAACAGCTTCAATACTGCGAGGATGTTAAAGTGATAAAGAAAATTAGTGATTATACTTCACAGTGTTCCAACCACATGCATGGCAAAAAATACACTGCATGCCCAATAATAGAATACAACTCACATCGGAGGAAATGTTACTCCTAATGCTACTCTAAAGAACTGCTATAAACCTGTTAATGTATAGCTTGTAGCATTTCTGGTTATGTAACAGCTAAGTCTGTGCTACGTTCGCTTCACTTGTGTACTTCCATTGTGTGTTTCCAAAGCCGAGAAACACATCATTATTTTACTATGATAGTATGTTTCATTTGGTTAACAGCTACATGAGTTAATGTTGAATATTGACATGACAGATATGATAAAACTGCACTGAAGCTACACCTTGTATAGGTTTATAGCTCGTTTTATGAAAAGGTCATAGTACAAGTAGGGCTAGGTGATATGAGAAAAAAATCTATATATCACAACACATTTTGTCAATACTGCGGTATATATTGAGATTTGAGATGTATATTTTTAAGAGAGCTGGTCCCTCTCCCTTTCACCCCCCACCTCGCTCTCTCTCTCTCTCTCTGGGACAAAGGGAGAAAATGCACCAATAGTGCCATATGCATCAAATCACTGGAAAGCATGGGGAGAGAGAGAGACAGAGACACACACACACAGAAAGAGAGAGAGAGAGAGAGAGAGAGAGAGAGAACCTAGTAGTCTTGTAGTGAAAATACAAGACTACCTAATATCCTGATGTTGGCGGTATAGTGTGATACATCGAGTATATTTGTTATATCACCCACCCACTGGTTTCTGAACTGCTGTTTCAGGACCAACTGGGTTAGGATTTCCTGGCAAAATGATTGAACTGACCATATTCAGACAATGGCGGGCGATGCTGTGGGAGCGAAACTGTTCAGGGGGCTGGTGGATAAATGTTAGTTTACTGGCGCGGTAAAACTTTAGCAGGAATTGCATTAGAAAGTCATTTTACAGTGTTGGCGTAATGTCATTTATAGTCCAAGCACCTGTGAGGAAAATGTATTTTATTAAACGTGTGCTGCAATATGTACACTCATACAGGGATTTAATGGTGTGTTTCTCGCTATCTTTCTACAATATTTTAAATGTTATTATTGTTATGTGGTTATGGATGGTATGAATTGTCCTAAAATTATGTGCATTTTTTTACTTCACCTCCCACCTGAGAGTAGGCCATGCCCTATTTACGATGGCTGATTACCTGATGAAGGTCTAACAGTCTGTGGGAATCTCCTGAATTTTGATTGATACGGCGCTGTGACCTTCTCCAATGTACCTGTTGTCAGAGATAGATGTGCAATATGCCCATTCTTTTTTTAAAAAACTACAAAAAAGTGACTTGGCATGATTCCACAGGCAATTGGAGCTGACATACAGACCTGTCAATCAAAGCCAAGGAGATTTGCCGGATTGTTTGCCATAATATCTTAATAATGAAGGAAAAAGATGTAGCACCAGATCACTTATTGGAGAATGCAAACAAAAATGTTCAGTGCACCTGTATGGGAGCTGGGACTTTTTTGGAGCCAAACAGAGGCCACCCCAGTGGCTGCTGGTGGTATTACAAGTTTAAGCACTTTCTACATTGACATTGCACAGGACTGGGTCTAATTACACTCAGTGGCCCAGTAACATTAAGGTTAATGATGCGACACAGCAGTCTCTATTGACACTGTTGTCACAAGCGCTTGATAAGTTAAAAAATATATTTGCTATTGTCAACATGTGATGATATGGTTGAAAAAGCTCAGCCTTGTGTTTTCGGCCCAACCACACTACAGTCTGAGAATATGAGGAAACCACAGGACCTCAGTTTTTGAGAGTTTGGATATTTTGGACAAGGCCTTTTTACTGTTTTTCATTTTCTTATTTCAGTCTGGGATAGTGTTGATTATTTCACTGCACTGACATCCTGCAATTAAGATGAAATCAAGCCGTGCTCGTTTTGTTAAGATAGCTGGCTTTCATATTCATCAAGCAGTCACGAAACGTTGCTAAACAATTTAAAAAGCTTGGTACAAGGCATTGAAAAGTCCTGAGAAGATGCAGCTGCTTCATTATTCTAATAAAACATAGATGAATGAAAGTCAGTAAGTGAAAATTGTATAATAGAGTGGTGTTGCTAATGCAGGTACTTGATCCGCTGGCACAAATCTTCCATATGCTCTGTAATATATCTTATATTGGACTCAGTGGAAATGGCAACATCTGTTTGCCCGTGTAGATGAGCTAATTTTGGCGGAGATGTCTGCTAAAGGAGCCGTCCATACAAACTACCCCCAGGACTTGGTGACAGACACTGCGTTAGGCTACACGTGGCACGGCAGATGGCGGTCTTCTCAAAAGTCCATCAGTGGCAGCGGGTTTTATCAGCCCAGCCAGGACAAACTCCCCGTCTCCCAAATCTGAGCCTTACATAATGCAACAGAGACTCATTTTCCACATGTTGGGGTGTGTATATTTATGAAGCACATTAACGGCGTGCTTACAGGCTGTTTAAATAAATCATAAGCCGAGACTGTGATAATGATTCTCGTGCTTAAATAAATGGTTGTTGTGATGCAAGCTAAATTAATGCTTTGATGGAAATTTCAGTGCTTTACATATCTGCATCACCTTGAAAAAGCATAAAATAGCTCATCATTGTCCCTGGTGACAGCTCAGCACAATGAGAGTTATTTTAAAAAATTATGGCCATTGATTTTCTATCAGCAAAGGCTGCTATGCATGGCCTAAGCTCAGCTGTAGTCATACTTGTTGTTAGCTAAACACACTTTCTGCTGTCTGGTAAATGAAAAAGACAACCCCTGGATTCATCTATATGGTAATGACCTCATCTTCTACCTATTATAGTCTGCCACTGGCAAATCACATGGTTAAATCTGGGCCCATTTGTCAGAGAATAGAACAGAGCAAACTTTCCTCGAGTTGAGCAGTACCGTGGGGTGAGCACATGCTTTCTTTGGCTGCCAGGAAAGGCGGCCCAGGCCTGGAGATGAAAGGATCACATCCGTTCTGAAGGGGGCAGAGTGGCTAATCCTCCTCCAGCCCCTGGAAACTCAGTCCCTTAAGCTGTCCCATTTTCTCCCTCCAGGAACAAATAACACTTTCCCACTTACAACAACTTTTATAGGATTACAATGCAGATTTCTGTGCATGCCGTCGAGACAAGACGAACAAACTGGATGATGGAATAATAAACTTGCTTGAGCCTCAAAATGTCAACAGTAAACTTCAAGATTTGCTAAACTTTCTTCCTTGTGCAGTGCTGCTGTCTTCTGAGGTCAGTGCAGCAGTGCTCTGTAATCAACCACGAGTCACTCAAAGGACAAAAAAATCTATTATGTAAATGTATGTGTGCTTTAATTTAAAATTGGAGTCGGCAATCTGATCTAGTGGGCAATTGGTCATTTTGGAGAATTGCAGACACCGAGCCATTTTCATCATGCTCTTCCTGTTTCCAAACTCCACATAAATTAAATTCAAAGCTCATTTAATGACACAGATGTGCACTACGTCAACAATTCAACATCGGTCCTCAGCCTAATACAGCTCTACCGGTGGGATAAATGGCTTCCAAGTGTCTCTTTCTTCCCTAACATCACATGTAACAGGATGTCTAGTCAACATGTATGAAATTTGCAGGAAATTCAGAACTATTACTCCCCCCAAAATGGGATGTGGGCACGACATAACACATCTAATGTGCAATCAGCAGATCAGCAGAACATTAGTATCAGTTAACAATTTTTAGATCAAATAGAGCAAATAGAACAGTTTCCTATTGAGGTGAATTTCCTGAAGTGCAAGTGGCCCCTGGTGTGTAATGGACTGTATGAATAAGCACGAGCACAAAAATTTATATTTAGCAGATCAAGGCTAGTGTTTTGTGTACTGATATGTACTAGTAGATAGCGTCAAAACATCATGAAAACAGCATGAAAACAGCGTGAATGAGTTTCAAAGTCAGATGCTGGAATGTGACTTCAACATTTGTGCCATGAAGCCTGACCCGGATTACAGCATCCTGAATGGAATAGTACTTACTGTCATCTTTTCCTCTGCGGTCTGGAATTTCCAAACCTGTGTTGCCTTGTGGTGCGAGGGTCAGGTCAGTGGGAAAAGGCAGGCCACTTGTATTATCCTCTGACAGCTGGTACATTTGCCTCTGCATGGGCTGCAGGTGCCAGTTTAATCCGAAAAGGTGCATGGCTGAAAGAAGCAGAGAGGGAGAATGTCAGAGCTGATCAAAATGAAAACTGAATATGTATGGTGATTCTAAAACCCAAAATCAGACTGCTGTTAGAATGTTTTGCAGAGCCTGTATTGAGAGTTTGAATTAAATTCAGGGCTGTATTTCACAGGTATTAATCCATGATTTAGTCATTTTCATTGGACATAAAACCACATCTAGTATTTTTATGGCTAGTTTACTCATCAAATGAGAAAAACACGAAAGACGACTTGACATATTTTTTTCAATGTTGTTTAATTTTGTGAATACCGGAGTGCACTAAAACAAAATGTGCAACAACAGCAATAATAATTTTTTTTAAAAACACCGGCATGAGCAAAATCAAAAAAATGAACAAAATTAAGAAAAGAATGACAACAAATAATCATGAATATAAACAAAATAAAAAAGTAAAGTAAAAGAAGAAAAATTACATAGAAGCTGATCCAAAAATGATCAAAATTCCACAAAATGAATGGAAAAAATACTGGCTTATTTTGATCATTTTATTCATTTCCTTACCAAAACTTCACAAGAAAAATGAACAAATAGAAAGTAACCCAAAAAAGAATAAAAATAACCCAAAAAAAATCACAAAAATGAAGTAATAAATAACCAAAAATAATCGAGAAAATGAACCAAAAAGAAGATGGACAAACATTACCAAATAATCCACAAATTTACCCAAAACTTATCAATGACATTCTAAAAATTAAGAAAAATGACCAAAATAATAGAGAAAATTAACAAAATAATCAAACTGAACAAAAAGTAGTCAGTCAATAAAACAAACAAAATACACACACTGATAAAAAAGGAACATAATATGCCACAAAATGAACACATAAAGCAAAACAAATATTAAGAGTCAGAAATGACACTTAAAAAAACTGAAACATGGGAAGTTTGGATTGGAACCTGCAAAATTCAAATTTAAGACCATTTAATAACTTCTAGGGCATTCAATGTTAATTTGTTAATTCATTCCCTTTCATATTTTGCTTGTTTTTGTTCAATTGACTGAATATTTTGTTTATTTTTCCTAAATGTTCCTCTCTATTTGGTTCATTTTTTATTCATTTTGGTTAATTTCCCTGATTACCGTTGCGAATTTGTCTGGGTCGTTTTTTTGTTCATTATCATTTACTTGACTCCTTGTCCATTTTACTCTTAATCTTGTAAGATTTCTACTTTATCTCATCATTGTGTTCATTTTAGTTCATTTTTGATCAGTGTATGCATTGTATTGTTTAATGTTATTCATTTTCCGATTACTTCCTTCAATTTATAGATTATTTGCATCAGTTTTATCTTAATTTTTGATAATTATGTAGTTCTTTTTGTTGCTCTACTGCTTATTTAGCTCATATTGGTTATTTTCTTGTTTTCATTATTTCTTTATTACAATACGCTGCCATCACTGGTGATTAAGACCTTACAAATTCAAATTTAAGAGTATTTAATGACTTCTAAGGCCTAGTATTTATAACAGTGATTTCAAGACGAGACACCCTGTTTTAGTCATTTTCCAGAGCAAACAGTTGTATGGCGGAAGAGCAGCAAGCCAATCCAGAAAATAAAGAACAATACCTGGTTTAATGGTTAATGACACTTTTCACAATGTGCTGAGCAGTAGGATCTGAAGATGAATGCCATCCTGACCACATCTGCACACACACACACACATCAGCATCCCCAGTGCCTTGTCATTTTTCCAACCCCATTACCTTACCACTCCCCTGAAAAACTAGGGGACAAAGGAAAAAAACAAAAAAACGGCATCACCAGAGAGACACCAGGGTATTTCAGTGTGAACACAGTGGATGAAGCATGCTGATATTTTACAAGGTCGACAAAAGAAATGTCCTTTGCAACAATGGCAGCAGAGTGCAGGACAGAGGAGGAGGAGGGGCTGACCATGACAGATCACCAATAAGAGAATGGACAAGATGAGCTTAGCAAGGCAAAAGCCACCTTGGAAGTCAACAGTCAGCAGAAAAGCCATAGAAACTCAATATGGCCGTTTTATTGGTTTGCTGGTCCTCTTAAGCTCCTCGAGTAAATAACCAAGCAATTCAATTAGAAACAGTGAAACTGAGAAGATTTCATTCCACATTTGATCTTTTGAAACAGTCCGACAATGGTATTTCCTTCAAATTATGTTTTTTTTTTTCCATAAGAGTCGTTTTCAACCTTTCTCCTAAAAAAGTTGGGACACTAGAATGTGAACAGAAACAGAATGGGAGGATTTGAAAATGCTAGAACACTATACTTAACTGGAAATGGCACAAAGGCAGCGTCTCAAACACTGACACTGAGGAATTATATGGCCATTTAGAATTTGATGCCAGGAACAAATTTCCAAAAAGGTGAGTTGGTGGCATGAACAGTTCATCATTACGATAACAACTGCAAGTTGAAACTCCCGTGCAATAAGAAAACTCTACATCGGGCTAGAGTCATTTTTGGACAGCAACAAAAAAAAATGTCTTGAACCCTTGTACCACATAACATATGATGTACGTTTTGGCTAGCAACATGTTAAAAACTGTTAATTATCTTACTTAATTTTGTTCATTTTGTTAACGTCTTCATAATTTGTCTTCATTTTTGTGGCTATATTATTTGTTTTTTATGAAATTAGTTCATTTTCCTGATTCAGTTTTGTCTGACTTTTCTATTCTTTACCTTGCTCATTTTTCCTTCATTTCATTTCATTTATTTCATTTATTTATTTATTTGAGCAACAAAACAACAATACAGCAGCAATTTCCATGTATCAAAAGAAAATGATATTTAAACTGTGCTCAAAAGGAGCAGATAGAAGTTCCAAGAACTTATCAAGTCCACCCCTTCATTGTCTTGTTTTTGTTCATTTACTTGATTATTCTATATATTTTTTAGATCATTTTGCTCATTGGTGTGCATTTTTTTACTCAGTTAATTTACTGATTTAGTCATTTGCTTTATTTTCTGGATTATTTTGAGATCAGTATTGCCATAAGCCTGTTCATTTTGTCGTCATTTTCGTTCATTTTCTTGTTTTTGTTCATTCACTTGATTCAGTATCGTTTGTTTATTTTATCACTGTTTGTTCATTCTATTTATTATACAGTTTAATTTTGTTTATTTTTGTGATTACATTGCTTATTTTGTGGTGTAGTTTCTTTGGTTTTATCTTCATTTTTGTTCATTATTTGGCGAACGCTTTCTCTTTTTTTTTTGTTGATTTTGTGCTTATTTGGTTCATTTTGACTTATTGTGTTACTTCCATTATGACACAAAGCCACAGGAGCCACTGGAGAAGGGCCACATAACCATAAAGGTTGCAGACCCCTGCTCTATATAAACCAAATCCAGAAACAAGGCTGTTTTCTGAGCTCATTTACTTATGAATAGAGGAAAACTGTCCTATGGTCTGATCAGTCCAAATCGGAAACCCTTTTCCAAAATCATGGACAGAGATGGATTGTCTGACTTGTGCTCAGTTAAAACCCAGCATCTGTGATGGTACCGGGGTGCATTAGTGCACATACAGTAGCATGGCTAACCTGCTTTTGTGAAGCCAACATTGATACTATACATATCCAGGTTTTGGGGCAACATATACTGCCAGATGACTAGTTTTTCACAGGAGGCCTTGTTTTTATTCATCTACACCACAGGTGTCAAACCATGTGCCATGAAGTGTTGAGACACTGCAGGTTTTCTTTTCAACCAGTCATTAAAGCAGGTGATTTCACTGATCAGCAATCTTTCCTGGACTGTTAATTCTAAATCAAAAAAGAATAGGAAAACAATTCACATCCAAAAAGACACTTTGGCTCCTCAGTTCCAAACACTTGTAGAAAGAGGTGATGCTGGCATCTAATTCAAAATGAGTATACCTTTAAAATAAAAAATAAATACATTTCTCAATTTCAACATCTGATATGTTGAGTTATTTTCAATACAACATGGGATTTTAGTGTTTTGCAAGTCATACTCTGTTTGTATATATGCTGATGGCTTAAGTTATTTAGAGACAGGTTTTGAAGACAACACAAAAACCCTGAAAGACACAATTAAGTTCTGTTATGTACTTGGTATAACTGCGATTCAGATAAATATTGTAATTCTGTCATTAGTCATCTCACATAGTTATTCCAGTTTCTTTACTTTCATCACTGGCTTTTCATTCCATCAAAGTTTGTCTCAACAGACACAGAGACCATTAATCCAACGCTGGCGGAGTAGAACACTACACTTTTGTGCTTTTTTCAACCATTCAGTTCAGTTTTAATGATTTCAGCCCAATCCATTTTCTCTGAATTATAGTATAAATCTTTAAATGACAGCTTGACATTTTTTAAAGCTTGACATGACTGAATATGATGATTGCAACGGTTGAGCTACTTTCCCCTTGAAATATTTGAAAAACAGCTTAATTAAACTCAGAAATCAAACTGAACACCATAAATTGCTGAATTAGGAGAAGGAAACCTAAATTAAACTGCTCCATTTTAATGATAAGAAGAACCCAGTCAGAGCTACAAACGTCAAATTAGTTGAAACTGCCATGTGAATATGACACGTGGCAAGTCAAACCAACCGCTGCATGGTAGAACATATGAGTAGAAAATGCACACATTTTAGTAGAGACTGGCTTTTCTTTCTGTTTGCATCTCTGCTGTCCTGTATGTTTACATGGATGTGTGATAAAAGATAGGAAGCAGCTATTTTGGCTGTGGTTACCAGAGTCAACATTGTATACGAAGATGACACCTCAATATTAAAAGCAGCATCTGCTCTGTGTCTGACCCGGCCCTTTGGAATTACCCGTGTCAATGAAAGAAAACCAGTAAAGAGACAGATGGCTTTGTTTGTCATTTTGTTCGCTCCAGAAAGACATTACGTTTGATTTGTGGCTCTGCACTGACTGGTGAAATGGAAAAGGAGTATATGTTTCTGGCTGAACCGCTGCAAAGTCACCAGGCGGGGTGTCATTCCAAGTGTCCTAGTAATCACGTCTTTGTGAGCCCCGTTCCTCATCCCATCCGTCCCTGAGGCTTCTAATGGAAAATGGTTGAAAAGCCTCCCCCCTCCCCTCCCTAAAGATTTACTCTATTGCCTTCTTGGTATCTATGACTTGCACGGTGGTGGAGCTCGGCCAGTGAAGAACCTACTGTGATTGTGGTTTTCTTGGTTCTAAGAAGGCCGCTAAACTGGCTTAAAAAATGAAGACAGGTTGCACCAATAACAAGGTTCACCTAATGAGACGGCCACTGGCTCAGACAGGCGGTGTCTGTGTTCAGTGATGCTGCTGACCTGTCAAGAGGACTGCACTTTGTACCACCGCCCGTTTTGTCTTGAGCGCATGTTGTGCCCTCCTTTCCTTAAACTCTTGGCATGAAGTCAGGTCACGCCATGTGCCAATTAGGCAACGGAGGTGGTGTAGTAGACTTCTCAGCCAATCTGAGGAAGTCGGTGCTTATTGCTGTGGGTCATCTGCCAGCATGCCTGTGCTTCCATCCTCTGATCGGAAGAGTACTTTCCAACTAATGCACACTTCAAGGGAAGCTATGATGAACAGATCTTTTTCTTTTTTTTTTAATTCAGCTTACTGGTCCAAATCCACACTGTGAGCATCTAAAACTGGATATCCATCATATGGCGTTTCCAAAGAAGAAAAGGCATAGTGTATGCCAGGTTCTAAAAATGTTTCAACAAGATGGCTAATTAATTTGCTCAAAACAGTATTACTTCTTACATGTAGCAATTATCAGTTGATGATTTCTCACCTACCTACATTTACACCTCTTCCTGCTGGAATCTGTAGCATAAATCATCCCTCTCAGCAATATAATGTTGAAAATCATTTTAATTTGCACACTCTGGGAAAATTAACATTTAGTGCTTTCTAGCAAAAACACCATCATTCACAAACTGGCTGGAAGACATCAAATGTCCAAGATCTGAGCTGCAAATCTAGTTTATGCTCGACTTTACATAAAGCAGTTGTGTCAGTTTGGGGTGTGAAAATGTATTTCTGCTCTCCTAAAAGCAAAACAATGATGAGATATGACAGAAGCGATGAATCGTGTGCTTGTATTTAGCTCATCTGAAAAACAGTTTCTGCAGTATTCTGTCCTAAGTCTGAGTAATGATGCTGTGCAGGATGTTGTTTGTAATTTTAAACTTACATATATTTTTTTATTTTTCATATTTTTGCATGATTAATTCTGTTTGTGCATATGAATGTTATTGTTAATAAAGAAACCCTTCCTATCACATTGCATTGTATTGTATTGTATCATGTTGCGTTGTGTCATTTTGCGCTAAATTACATTGTATCAGATTGTGTTATACTGTAATTCAGCAAGATCCAAAATGTGATGCAGGGGAGATCGGGTATGTTTGTAACACTTTTTGTTTCAGCCTAAAAGTAAGTCACTGAATTTCTGACCTACAGTTCTGAAACATTTATATAAAATATCCAGGTTTGCTTACTACAAATGGCAACAATTCAAAACCCTGCAAGAATATCACAGACCTTGACCTCAAACCACTCAGTATTAGCAAAGTTAGCAGGGGGGAAATGCATCACATTTTGCCTAATAAACTACAATTTAATTTACTGTAAGTGGTATGATTGTATTTGCTGTTGCATAAAGGCTGGTGTACACTGTGAAATCTTAGAAACATCATTTCAGCTGCAAATGCAGTTGAATAGTATGAGTGATCGGCCTGTTTTTTCAGTCAATAGTTGGCAAAAGCACCATGGTTTAAACCTCTGTGCAGCCCACTCTTTTCTCTCTTTGGAGCAGCAGCCAGCACATCTTCTCTCTCTCTGTCTGTCTCCGCCACACGCACACACACGCCTCACACACACACACAGGCAGCTACACACACAGACATGGAGAGTATTACTACATTTATATGTCTATACCTCTCTGTTTGTGTGGAAATGTTTTAACTTATAGCCAAATCTAACTTATTTGCGCCAGTAGGTGTTATTCTGTGATGTCTGTTTCCTT
>JAQQAE010000192.1:0-39222 GCA_029823295.1 Pseudamia nigra | reverse complement strand
CTTGTCTGCTGTGGGTTGCTTTCATCCTTATACTGCCCAGTTTTTGTTTCAAATACATCATCTTCAAGGACTAAATGTTCACTTGCAGCCTCATACATCCTACCCATTCACAGATACTGTTATTATAAGATAATTGACATTATTACTGCTTCACCTGTCAGTGGTCATAATGTTATTACTGATTGGTGTATGGTGACTGTAGTGTATTTTTTACTGCAACTGTCCTTCATAACTTTTTATACACACACACACACACACACACACACACAACTAAGCAATGTAGTTGGAGTCTGTGCTGGAAATTGAAAAACCCTCATTAGTCAGGCTTTGTTGTGTCATTATGGATGTGGTTGTTAGAAGACATAAACAAAAATATTAGGATCTGAGATACTATAAAAACATGGCGGCATAACATGGTGGACTGCATGAAAAGTGACTCATTCTACACCAACAAAAATGTAACAGTTCATCTTTCCAGGGGAATATGGTGTTCCATTTCTGTAATTAGAACACCCTAAATCTTACATAATGGACCTTTAATCATGGCAGTGCCACTGCTTAAATGCAACGGCTTTTTGTACATGTTATTTGTGGTATTTCCTTAATTTACCTGCTGCCTGTATAGGAGAACCAGTCCTTGTTTTATTTAGGATTCTAAATAAGAAATACAGAAAATATTTGCATGGAATAAATAAAAAATCTGAACCAAATGGCTTCAATGGGCAAAATCCACATTTCATATAACTTCCATTCCTGTAACAAAAAGCAGTTCAAATAAAATTGACATGTGCTGAATGACACCAGGTTTAAAGGTGCAGTCTGCGAGGTTGGTAAACTAACTAGTAGCCGATCCTGCTGGTGATCGGATACTAGTTACAACCTCACAGTTGTCATGCTAGTATGTCTTAAATTTTTTTTACCTGCACCAGATGTTGAAGGAATCTGAAATGCAGGCTGTTTCTCCTCAGTCATCCTGTGGTTTGATAAGGCACAGTTGCAAGCGTTGGTGGTAGCTACTGTACCACCGCAACCGTTTTCAACTCCACAAAACTGATCTCATGCACCTGTGAGGTCATAAGCTGTGTTGACTGGCAGGTCACCTGTCTCATTGTTTGCAGCAGGCGGCAACAAACCGGGTGCTTCTGGCTACTTTGCCAGCATTGTCAACGACACCTTTAAGTCACTAGATTTCATATTTTCTTTTCAAACGGTTTTGTTTTCTTTGCAAACGGAGGCGACACTTAATACTAACTTCACTCTAGAGAAACTGACACGGTTGTTTGCTGGTTCTATTGTGATTGAGAAATACAAGTTTATGGTCATTATAATCTGATAAAACAACAAAACCCAAGGTACCTTAAACTTGTACACAGTACTGTATATCCTTAAAATAACTCGTGCCTTGTCTGGCTTCTCTTCTAGGTCTTAAATTCATGAGCACAGTCTTAAATTAAAAATAATAGGCTGATCTATGAAAAAATTGTTGTGATAAATTAGCTCAACTTTAGCTGTCCTCTGCAAAAGTTGACTGAAAATGTCAGCTGTTAACTCACTTTATTCCATCATACTTGGCACCATGCACTAAAACTGCCAAATGCCAGGAACGACTGAGCTGAACTTAAAGTGTGGCAGAAGTCAGACTCGTTCACTTCTCATACTTCAGTGTTGGCACATGTGCAGGCTTTTTATTTTAAATTACTGGGCCGCTGAACTCATACTTACAGTGACTTACAGCGTGTGCCGATTGAAGCTAAAAAAATGTCACTTTGTATTCATCACTAAACTGTCAGCCGTGCAAACACTCAGCATCACCCAGAGGGAGGGAGGGAGCTGCTGCATCTATAACTGAAATATTTTTAGCAGCGCTACTGTTAATGTAGATCAACTCTTACTGTATGGACACATTCATACATACTAATGCTAACAAAACAAGATTATTACACTCTTCAGCTGTGATGAAATTTGGCAGTTGGGTGCATTAGAATACATTAGAGATGATGAATTCCCACCTCCTGTTTTTCTTCGGCGAACACGGCCAGGCGGTGTGCGAGTTCTGTGGAGTGACAAGGCTCTCAGCTCCTCGAATTCATATTTTTCCTTTTCATGTGGGGAACAACGCTGTCACGCTTGTGCCTCGCTGACAAATGAAATGTATAAGGTTGATGACGACTTTTTTATTTGTTTCTCTGCACTTCCTCCTGTGATTTAGAGATGTCTTTCTGAGACCCTGTGTTTGGTCCCTGCTCATTACTATTGCTTCCCACATTTCAGGATGATTACAGGTTTCTCGAGATACAAGACAATGACACAATACGGGCCGAGAGACATGCTAAAAGAAAGTGTGAAAGTAATAGGTGGAGGCATCACAAGAGAAAACCTTGAGTGTTCACTCAAACACAGAAACACACCGTCAGGAGCACGGTTTGCCATCTAATTTGTTCTTTTTCTCCATCTCATGCACACACGCTGACAGTCAATCACAGCAGGTGAACCACATAGGCCTGCTCTCGCCGTTTGTCCCGACTTCAACCCTAAAAATGCACATTTTTTCTATTCCGTGACTTGCTCTTAGCAAAATTACAAAACCTTCGCAAGTTTTGACTCGTGTACAATACAAGACATTAAACTGACTTTGAAAAGATGTGAATAGTCAGCACCTCGTCACATCTAAGAAAAGTGTGTCCCAAACATTTTAGTCATATACTGAAAGACCCCGATGTCCTGAGTCACTACTTATTTTCTCCGTATTTTCCAGACTATAAGGCGCACCCTCCAAAAATGACCAATTTTTAGATTTTTTCCATATATAAGGCGCAACAGATCATAAGGCACATTATGCAACACAAAACTTAGATAAGTCAAATTTTATTAAAAATTTAAAATATTATAAATTAAACATTTTTTCAAGGCTTTCCACAGTAACTGTCAACATTGTTCAGTTGTTACACAACAAATACAAACCTATACATTAAATTTTTAAGTGTATTCCTAAATTAAACATACCAGTATTTGTTTCATTAAATAAAACAAAACTCAGATAAGTCAAACTCTATTCAAGTCTTTCCACAATAACTGAACATTGTTCAGTTGTAACACAGCAAATACAAACCTATACATTAATGTAATGTATAGTACAAGTGGCGCACAGCAAAAGTCGTAGTAAAGCATTTTGACAGATTTTTGAGCACCGTGTACCACGTACTGACCTCAAACCAACTTTACAGTAAGCCCAAACCAGGAAAAATCCATATAAAAGGCGCACCGGAGTATAAGGCATACTGTCAAGTTTTGAGAAAAATAAAGTATTTTATGTGCACCTTATAGTCCCGAAAATATGGTACTTATTATAATCACGATTTACTTTTGATTTACAAAGTATTAAGTTTGCTGCATATTAATTTTTTTTCTGGGTTCTCAACCTAGCTGGAAATAAAATAACCAAAATTATAATATGATTTTCCTCAATATCATCACAATAATTGTTTGTTGAATGATTAGTATCATTTCAGTGTGTGAATAGCAGCCTTAGCAACATGAAGCAGGCCACTAGAGGGCAGCAATATGCCTAATTTGTTCAAACGACAAAGAACAGGGTGGCCATGGTGGGAAAAAAAAAAGATGCTGAAGAAACAGAAGATGAAGAAGACGGAACCGTTTCAATGCCCAGAATTCAAGCAAGGACAAAGTATTTTCATGTGAGGTTTTTCAAGGATGCTTCAGTGGACTCAACTCTACGAGTCATTTCCTGTTTCCAGAGGTGGATAGTACTCGAGTACATTTACTCCTTTACATGTATTTGAGTTGTTTTCCTACAAAATGTACATCTGACAGTAGTTCTTTTGCAGAATGCTTTTTACTCTTACCCAGTTACCTTCGCGATGGAAAAAAATGTACTTCGACTCAGTTACAGTTTGATCCGTTGTAATGAGTATGAATAAAACAGGTTGAGATGATTTTTTAAAAAGGTCACTTAAATACATTAAACAACACAATGAGCAAATACTGTATATGGAAAAGTAATCACAAAAAGCAACAAAAACATGAACAAAATTAGCAACAAATGTACGAAATAATCAAGTAGATTAACAAAAAACAATATAGTTAGGAAATTGAACAACAACATCAACAAAGTAAAAAACAAGATGAGCAAAATTATTAAAATAATTTTAATACAAAATTAGTAAAGATGAACAAAAACAGCAACGACATTGGTTTACAAAAATATACAAACAAGCAATAAACGCCAACAAAGTCATCAAATATGACCAAAATAATAATAAATAAAGCTGTTCAAAATGTCCGTTTGAAGGCAATTTATCAGATTGCAATAAATTCCATGTTATGAAGCTACTCAGTACAGCGGTGATCCGTTACCCCGGGCAACGAACACTTCTACTAACGAAAATTTCGGGTAATGAATAAAACCACTGGCCAGAATGTGTCCCGGGTAACGAAATGATTTGGGTTACGATTTTCGTTTTATGAAAAGGTTCAGGTTATGAATTTCGAAATTTGGTTTACGAATTTTTTTGTAACACAAAAGATTTAATTATACGCGTGATGTTTGTCCATTTAATAAACTATTTTGTGAGTCGAGAAAGTCACAGTTTGTCGCAAAAACAATAAAATATCACTCAGTGTAATTTTGAGTGGACTTTCCCGTCTCACATGATACACATCATGACACCAAAATGGCAGCTACATCAACAAATTTAAAGTAATTTAAGACAAGGTCGTTAGAGGTGAAAATCACGGTGGGTCTGTTCATCTGCAGAGACTCGTCAGATGATGGAGAGTGAAAGTTGATGTCACATACACAATGTCCTGTTTGTCGTCCTGGAATATATGTACGTAGTTATAAAGGTTTATATCTCAGTAGTTTCACAACAAACTGCTACTTTCTTGACATGTAAGATTGTCTTTTAAATACATAAATAGAGAATCGTGTGTAAATGGTGCCATTTTCTGTCACTCAACATTGACTAATGTGTATTTTTCCCAAAGTTAGGTCTCATGAGGCAAAACTGTAAGTGGCACAATAGGCTCTATGTAGTGATGTTACTTCAGCTTTGACAGAACCTATTATGGTGTTTTTCTGTTTTTTGGACACATTTTCTGGGTGTCACTTGTGACGTAACAAGGACAAATGTTGACTTTGACCCTATCTCACAATGGTGAAGAGTCCTTTAAAAATCTCCCCTCACCTCTCTCCAAGTCTCCTCCCTTCCTCTCACTCTGTCCCACCATCTCCCTCTCTTCTTCTCTCTCTCCATCCCTCTCTACCCTCACCCCTTTCTTATTTTTTTTATTTTTGCAATACTGTAATATCTTCCCTGTAGTTTTGTGCTTCCTCCCTCTGCTCTACGTCTCCTGATGCCTTTGCTGTATGTTTGCTGATTGTGGACGTCGTCCAGTATCTGTGCTCTTTGTTGTTCTATCTCTACTCTTTTCTTTTGTCTCTCCTCTGTCCACTAACCCCAACCGGTCCAGGCAGATGGCCGCCTACCCTGAGCCGCTGGTTCTGCTGGAGGTTTTTCTCTTCTGTTAAAAGGAAGTTTTTCCTCCGCCCTGTTGCCCTTGGCTTGCTCTTGGGGGTTTGGTTGTGTTTACTCTTCATATAGTCTTGAGGCCTCAGCCTTGAATTGTGAAGCGCCTAGAGATAACTGTGGATTATGATTGGCGCTAAACAATAAAATTAAATTGAAATCTTCAGGATCCAGACCATGATTCAGATCAGCCCCAGAATCTAATCAACCGGTCTTTATGACATTTCTAACCTATTCTGAAAATTTCCTCCAAATCCATTCATAACTTTGAGAACAAACAGATAAACTAGTGCTGACAAAAACATAACCTTCTTGGCAGAAGTAATAGAGTTAGACAACACAATCAAACGGGATTCTGTTGGTTTATTTCTGCTCAAATCAAACACCTGACATCAGTACATTTATAAATACACCAGCTTCATGCCACCAATGTCCCTGATTTCCACAAGACTGAAATAGATCATATTAAAAGACTCCTACCACAAACCAATCAAGATAACACAATACACCTCCATTATCTGAAAAGATGTTTAGGGTGAAGGTGACAGTGTTTTTTCACATCCACATTTTCCCCTTCAAGCTGCCATATTCCGGCCCAGTGCGGACACACCTGGATTTCTGTGTGTGTGTGCGTACATGTGTATTAGAGACAAGGGCATCCGTCTCAGACAGTCCCATCTGTGAGCCACCGTCTTGTTTACTCATCCCTCAACCACAGAGAAGCAGCGGCGGTGGTCATCCACAGGTGAGCAAGCAGCCAGCTTGCTCACCTCAGGACGATCAAGGAGCAGGAGGAGGAAGGGGGGGTCGGCTTCTGTCTTCATCCAGGGATAAATCATTCTTTACACCGATGCCAACCTTCCACAACTTTCTCTCCTCTCAGGCCGTCGACCTGTCTCCCTGGAGTCATCCTTTTCTCCTCTCCATTTACCGCATCCTTTGGCTACTTTCTCACCCCAGTTTAATTTACTCGTCTTTCCAAAACAATCCCTTACACCTTCCTTCAGTCCTCCTTTCCCAATTTTCTCTCCAGCTTTTCACATCCTTTGCAATTTTTCTCTCTCAAACCAGCTACACCTTTTCTGTTCTTCATTGCTGCTGCGTCTTTCCAAAGCAATCTGTTGCCATGCCTCAGTCTTCTCTGCTCCCTCACCCTCCTGAGTGGTCTCTCGCTCACCCAGTCGAAGCAAAGGCCTCTCCCTTCATTCTCAGTCTTGGCCATTTTCTCCGCCCTGTCCTCCCATCTCAGTCTCTTTCAGAGGACAGACAACAGCCGCCACGGATGTGATGGGAGAAATAGCCCCCTGTGATGAATATTCATCTGGTCCTGTCAGCCACTGTCCCCAGCCACGGTGTCATGGAGGCCTCCAGCCCTCAGACGCCACAGTCTATTTGTCACAAGTCAAACAGGACCCACAGGAAACTTGCAAGTGTCAAGGCTGAGAGAAAACAACTGCACATCCCACCCATATGGTCTGACCCAAACTCACATCTGAGCTTCATCACTTTACACAATGATTACTCTCTTTTCAGGTGTTTGGAGTTTCAAGTGGGGAAGGATTTTCAAAAGTAGATGTTGTTTGAGCACCTGCAATTGCAATATCTGCCAAAATGCAGTCCTGCTCCAAAGTCATACACTATCTTGAGTTTCTTGTCTTATTGTGTTATCAGGCTTTTAAGGATCATGCATAAAAATCACTTCGCTTTATGCTAAATCAATATGGGGGAGTACTTGCAAATATCCACCTTTAGTCTTATTTTTGTGTAACACAGAAAATATGTGAATGGTATAAACATACGAATTGGAATTAAATGGCTTCAACAGGCAAAAATCCATATCTGGTGAGACGCAAACACTGAGAAAGATTTGACATGTTGAATGAAACCTGCTTTAAGCCACTAGATCTCATAGTTTCTGCTAAAACGGTTTGAAATATCAATGACAAACTTGAAATGTTTACTTACTGTGTATTCTAGTTCTGCTGCAATACATGCGCATGGCTATTGTTATTGGTTGCAACAACAAAACCAAGGTAGTAAAGAATTTCTGAATAGTATTATAATTACGGAAAACAGAATTTTGAGTGATGAGTTTTGAGTTTTATGTCTTTTCTTGTTGCAAGCAGTAACACCACCTCTTCTATACATCTTTTAAGACTTGGAAACACAGCTACTTGAATGCAAGGTGTCAGCTGATCTCTGAATTTCATAAACAAACGTAAAAGTGTTGTTTACAGCAATGGACACCAATAAGACAAACGTGCAGGAGGATAAAGTCTAACAAGAATCGTAGAGTATAAGTCTTTATCAAAAGGAAGCATGTACATAGATTGTGACTTTTTTGGTTTATACAGTAGCTGTTTTGTAAATTCTTGTACTCAGTGACTTTATGGGAATTTGCACTACAGTACAGCCTCAAATTAGAAAAAGTATAGAAAATAAAAATGAAAAATAAAGTTGGATTTTTTCAAAATTCTTTGACTTGCATCTCATTGCATCCAGTACGAACAGCACATATTTAATGTTTTGTTCAGTCAGAGTCATTTTAGTAGAAAATACACAGCCATTTCTAAAATTCAGGTTTGCACAAAAATAGCTTTGATAGGGGTAATTTAGGGCCAGAAATGACTTAAAATCATTCAAAGGTGAATTCATTCAAGGTGATTTTTGAACAGCTGATGTGAATTTAAACATGATTTGGTTTATAAGGGATATGTGAGAAAAGGTTTAAAATGTCAGGAGAAGCGATCATCAGTTCATCATCAAATAAGCATAAAACTGCTGAAATACTGGTAGTAAAGGACTGGATATTCCCAACAATCACATGTGTCATATTATCACCACAGCCTGAGGTGTGTGCATAATGCTAGGACCACAGCGCATCAGGCTGACTTGTGCCGGTTCTCAGAATCTGGACGGAACCAGCCCATGGATAGTCAGAGCAGAGGATTCCATATCACTGGCAGATCCACAGCGACTGGGGAGCTGTGATGAAAACCAGTTGTATACACAACTATATTTTCAAATACAAGCTCCACAGCTTAATAAACTGGAACACACACCTAAAATAGAAAGGTATGTTCTGTCCATAATCCATCTTTCTACTGAGTCACGATCCATATCAGATGTCTCCAAACTCAGAGAAGCTGACAGCGCTTCCAGACTGACTTATAGCTAAGGCACAGTAAAGTCTACTGTGGTTTTGTAACTACAGCCCTGTGCGCCAGCACAGTGTTTTGCCGTAGCGATCCCGAGTCCCTATGGATCTGTCAGTGATATGGGAATCCCGCATCCCTGATATTAATCAGTCGGTCCTGTCCAGAGCCAGAGAATCAGCACAGGTCAGCCTAATGCACTGTGGTCACCACGTTGTGCACAAACAGCCTGTGGTGATTACATGATACATGGGAATGTCCAGTCCACATATTTTAGAACTTTATGTTTGAAGATTTCACCAGTTTTATGCTAATTTAATGACAACGTGTTGATGTGCACGTGTGTCTTACCCTGACTGTCTGCACCTTGGATGGACATAGGTATGACTCAGACATTGATTATAGCCATAACCTTTTTCCTTGAAGGTCACAGCATATTTAGAAACAGCACAGTCAATCATCTAGATATTTAGTACAGGACATTTTCAACATGACTACATAAAAGTATGAAAGCATTCATTTTAGACTCTACCAATTTTCATTTCATATGTCCTGGAGTTAAATTTGGTGGCTCTAGACCTAGTAGTTTTGATACTCTCGGTCAAAACAGGTTTTTTCATTACCTAATTAATTGGCAAATTAGGTGGTGGTTGTCATAGTAACCCCTCCCCCTACCCTGATCACCTACGTGCCAAGTTTGGACAGTTTTGGTCCAGGGACTTCGGAGATACAGACGTAAATGTTCAGACAAGTGGAACAGTGACAACAGTGTGTATACTTTTGATCCATGGACCAAAGGACTTTTCAATTTCACTGTGGCTTGGGAGACGCGTCGACCGCTCTCTAGTGTAGGTAAAACACCGATACCATATCCAACCAAAGATCTAAATTCTCCTTAACAGCTGAGAAAGTTTTAAAACACTAAGAGGAGGATAAGTAACCCTCTAAATGATTTCCTCTAAAGCCACTGTGACAAGTGTGGAACAGAAAATCTGGTGCTGGAAAAAAAAAGAGCGCAAGGTCAGATGGAGGTGGGGGTGCAGACATGATTGAGGTTCTTGCCCAATTAACTCAAGACCACATAAATGGCTGGCGAGCTGAAGAGGTTGTTATCCTGAAGAGCTCTGAAGAAGCCCATTAGGACTTTCCAACGCTGAACCCATGACTCTTCTACTTTGGATTTATGATTTTTCAATTTAAAAAAAAAACCTCACAACTGATTCTGTTCCACAGAGACTGCTGGCCTGTACGTTAAGTGAAAACGGTTCAGATTCAAAGCATGTGAAACGTATGTGCAACCATGCATGTGTGTGCGTGGGAGCTCAATCAGGACAACATACCATCACATCTTCTGCACACCCTGAGCTGCTGCACTGCACGTTAGCTATGGCGAAACGTTATCCCTAAGCCCAAAGAAAAACACAAAGAGCAAATCAATGTTTTCCACAAACTGAGCACTGCACACAAAACAAATCCTGAAAATATCGACTTTCATGTTAGTGCTGCAAAAGAGATGGTAAGCTGAACAATGTACAACTGTTTCCCTGAACAGTCAGAGAAACACCAATTGCAACATCAATATACAGCTGTAAAGGGACTGCAGCACTAGGATCCCACATGCGCAGTGTGGGAATCCTTCATTCATGCACAGCAGCTCTCGTATTCATGCTTCTCTGATCATGAACATCACAGTTAAACCATCCCACCAGCAGCCTGAACATGAAACAGTCTCTCTCAACCCCCCATTGGATTCCCATCATCCCATTTTACCATCCGAGTTCAATCTAAATGCATTTTTAAAGGCTGTTTGCAAAACTAGCCCATTTAGATATGGCTTGCAAGCAATGTGGAATATAAATTCGCATAGTAAGAGCTCCATGGATTACATATGTTGGATGTGACGGTGTGAGTCCTGCATGTGTCAGGGCTAGTTATTTCTCTCAATCTATTCAAAATAGCTAAAAGACAGCAGAGTGTGAGATCTCCCACACAGATTTTTTTAGTAGCTGTGTTTTTGTGTTTAAAATTGCCCTTCAAGAAATCAAGGTTTACTTGAGTTAAATCACGGTAGACAAGGAAAAGAGCTTTAAAGCACCTAAAAAAGAGAGGTGATGTACAAAATATACTGAATGAAAATATAAATTCACCGCTTGTTTTTGCTCCCATTTTTTATGTGCTAAAATCAAAGGTCAAAGACTTTTTCTGTGGACATAAAAAGGTCAATTTTTCTGAAATATTGTTCACAAATTTGTCTAAATCTGTGTTAGTGAGGATTTCTCCTTTTCTGAGATCATCCATCTGCCTCATAGGTGTGGTATATCAAAATGCTGATTAGACAGTATAGCCTGAGGTTGGCCTCAATAAAATGTGCACTTTTGTCACAACAACACAATGCCACAGATGTTGCAAACTTTGAGGGAACATGCAGGAATGTCCACCACAGCTGTTGCCTGTGAAATGAATGTTCATTTCTCTACCATAAGCTGCCTCCAAATGTGTTTCAGAGATTTTGGCAGTACATCTAACAGGCCTCACAACCACACCAGCCCAGGACCTCCACATCCAGCATCTTCACCTCTAAGGTTGTCTCAGACCAGCCACCCAGACACCTGCTGTAACTATCGGTTTACATTACCAAGGAATTTCTGCACAAACTGTCAGAAACCGTCTCAGGGAAGCTCATCCGCATGCTTGTCTTTTCTCATTCGGGTCTCGCCCTGACGGCAGCTCATCACTGTAACCAACTTGAGTGGGCAAACGCTCACATTTGATGTCGTCTGGCACGTTGGAGAGGCGTTCTCTTCATGGATGAATCTCGGTTTGCACGGTACAGGGCAGATGGCAGACAGCGTGTGTGGCATCATGTGGGTGAGCAGTTTGCTGATGTCAGCGTTGTGAATCGAGTGGCCCGTGGTGGTGGTGGGGTTGTGGTATGAGGAGGCGTATGTTATGATCAGTATGCGAAGGAGATGGGTTGCACTGAATGAGCTAAATGGTGGTCACATCAGATACTGGCTGCCCCCCCCCCCAAACCAACCAAACCCCCCAGTACAGTAAAACCGAGTGGCCTTTTATTGAGGCCAGACTAAGGCACACCTGTGCAATAATCATGCTGTCTAATCAGCATCTTGCGATGTCACACCTGTCAGGTGGATTATCTCGACAAAGGAGAAGTGCTCACAAACGCAGATTTATGAGGTCTCATATCATGAAAATGTCATCTTATAGTGTTGCAAAGTTTATATATAAAGTCTGTGGTGTAAAATACAAGGGGTAAGCATATATATATACAAACCCTAGTTCTAATGAAGTTGGGTCATTATGTAAAAAAATAACAGTGTACAGTGATTTGCAAATCCTTTCCAACCTACGTACAGTATATTCAATTGAATGAACTACAAGGACAAGATAGTTGATGTTTAAACTAAAACACTGTGTGTTGGCAAGTATTCACTCATTTAACAATTTGATGCCTGTAACATATTCCAGATGACCTGGGACAGGGGCATGTTTACCACAGGTTATTTCTGTTGATTTTGTTGTTCAATATTGTTCATTTAGCTCCCTTTAATTTTTTTTTTACATATTTTTTGCTGTTTTATTTATTATGTTTATTTTCTACATTATTTTTTTCATTTTGTGGATTGTTTTTATTTGTCTTTTCTAATTTTGTTCATCTTTTTTATTTTTCTTTTGTTCATTTGTACCTGTTTAATTTAGTTAATTTTATTGCCTATTTTTTAGCACTTTTGACTATTATTGTTTATTTTGTAGAAAGTTATGTTCACTCTTGTTCATTTTCTGGATTTTTTCACTCATTTTGTGACTTATTTTGTTCATTTTCTTTATTGTTTTGTGTTGTAACTCTGAATTCAGAAACAAAAATGTCTCTGTTTTGTTCTACATGCGCATGTTTACTAATTCATCCAAAAATATCCATTTACCTGGTTTGAATTGTATAAAAAGTCAGTCATGGCCAAGGAGTAACCTCTGTGGCTGAGTCAAATTCTGAAATATGAAAAACTGCAGCACCTCCAGTGTCCACCGGGGCCTGGCTCCAAACATGAGCCTCCACGGGGTCCCATGTTAAAATGTCCAACTTTAGGGCACAAATAAACATGTGGACAGCCTGACACAAACGATGGCTTCATGTCTATAGTTTATTTCTACCTCTGTGAACACTGCACCGGGGGTGAATTTTTAGACAGCTTGTTTGTTTAGATGATCCGGATGCTGATATTGGTGAATAATTAATGCCACTGACAGGTGTGTCTGAGTCAGCAGCTTCATTGTTTCATCCACCTCAGCTCCTTCACGCTCCACATCCAAGTCCATTTTTGACAGGAGTGGGCAGGTAGTGGTACTGTACCAACATGGCTGTGCCTAAAGGCTAGTTTGAGCTTCGAAATAAGGTGATGACGCGATGAAGCCTCCATGAAGCATTGAAGCTTCCCATCCAGTTAGTTCACTCACGGGCGAAGCATCATGGTGTGCTACTGTGCCATCAAGTGGACAATAAATGTAAAAGAGACAGACTGATTACATTGACACTATGGATTCGGAGTGTGAAGCTTTGAATTGAACTTACAGTAAATAATAATGCCAATAAACAAATAATATTTTCATAGACAGTCTGTTTTTCTGAAAGGATGGCAGGGACCGAGGGGAAGTGAAAATTATTCTATTTTGGGAGGGGTGTGAATGTGATTATGTTAATTGGGTGGTGTTAAAAACATGGGAAACATTAATTAATTCATTGTACAGATTTATTTATTTTGAGGCATTTTAGCATATTAAGTTAGATCAGCTGAATAATGGAGAAACATAAGGGAATATGACATGCAGAAAATGAGAAACCTGAACTCTCATTCTCTTGTGTGGTTTGTCCTGTACTACACCTTGCACTCCATCACTTAGATATCTTCAGTGCTGGGTATGTTAGTTTTAAAAAATAAATTAGTTGCTAGTTGCTTCTTCCAACCAGTAACAGAGTTAAAGCCTTATAAATATAACTAATTACTAGGGAAAGTAACTATTACACTGCTGTTGATAACGGCAGCATGTGTGTGTCAGTGGGTTTAGTTCAGACTGTTGGACGACATGGCTCCGTCGCCTTTGTTTTTTTTTTTTTTTTCGTCTCCGTCTCCTTTGTTAGTGGAGCTCACGTTAGCTGCACCTGGGTTTGTTCTGCTGGACACTGTAGAATTGTGCGATGATGAGGAGTTTCATGAGATTTGAATTGTTTATAACAGACATGGAGAAACACTTTGTTCCTGGGCATAAAATACATTCCACATATATATTCTTGACACTGTTCCCCCATATCTGCTCCTTGGTTTTGAGTCTGATCACGGTCCTGTGTTAAATAAATTTGTTGCCTGATGTGATGGAAACTGTCTTGATATAAATACCCAGAAAACAAACACAGCGGTAAACAAAGTGTCGTTCACGGTGAAGACTTCCATATCATTGAGTTATAAATACCTGGGTACTGTGTTCGGCGCAAAATTGAAGGTTGATGTGAAAACTGAGCCTGTGGTCAAAAGAAGTCAGAGAATGTATTTATTGAGAAAGCTGCGTTCTTTTAATCCTACTGCTCATTTATTGAAAGTCTAACGTTCTCTTTCTTGGCTTTATGGACTCTCAGTGAAGGAATGGAACAGCCTTAATGACACTGTCAGGATCTGCTCAAAAATTATTGAAATCAAACACAGAGGTCAGAGTTCACTCTGGGAGACTCAAGTCAAAAAGAGGCCATCACCATCTTCAGAAAACCCCATCACATTATGGCTGGTGAGTTTGTCATGATGTCATCAGGTCGCCGCTACCACCCACCTTTCCTTGAGGAAAACAAACCATTTTTCCAAGAGGATGGATTTTAATCCCATATTATTAATTTTACTTGAAGGTTTTTAAGATTTCTTTTGAATTACTGTTCCTACGATTTTAATTTCTTCTCTTATGACCTTTCTTGTGTGCTGAACTGTTGGTATGTAATGTGGATCTAGGTGACATGCAAATGAACTACCCCGTGGGATAAATAAAGTTGTCTGAATCTGAACCAATCGTGTGAGACGGCCAGCTCGCGAGGCTTCAATGCAAGCCTCGATACCCGCTTCACAAAAATCTTCCTGGATTACTTCACGCACACATCTAAGCCTCAACACAGAGGGACACACTGCTCTTTGGAAACTTATGTGACGTCACTGAGGGTTTATCCATGTTAAATACACACTCCATGTTTGTGATTTGATGACTAGCTGAAAACGTGGGTCATAACCAGGCGCGACTAGTTAAAAAAAAATCACTGCATTAATACAGTTATGGCTCATTGCACTCCTGCATTACCTTCATTCTTTTTGTGATGAAAACTGGGCCTTTTCATGATAATAGCCTAATGCTGCTAATTACCCATTCATTTGTTAATAGTGCTGCATAATGACAATGAGCAACAGGACCCCACAGTTCTCCACCTTTTTATTCCTCACCACATCTCTCACGGCGGTGCCCAGCTCCAGACATTGCCATATGACCCAATTATCTCTCATTAGTGGCCTCAGTAATTACAGGGCCTTTTACAGCTCCATCTCCTCCGTCTCACGTACGTAGGAGGGGATTTCAATTAGGGCCGTCTTACAGCTCTGCCTGCCTCGCTCTCACAGTTAAACCACGGTGTCACCTGGGTAGCCAAGCATAGCCAAGCGGCAGGCAGCCCCGCTCACTTTAAAGCTCCCACTAAAAGATAGAAGTGTTTCACCGGCTGGCTCTTATTCATTCCATATTGAGGGCCCATCAGTGGCACATGGCGACAAGTCAGCCTGAAGAGGTATCTTCTTCCAGCAGAGAGAAAAGAAAAAACCTTTGATGCCATTTTCTGCAAACGGCACATCATGAAAAATACATAAGAAGCAAAGTGGGTGTTCCTTCGAATCGTAAAAAGCGAAGGACGGGCGAAAATCAGAGGCGTTTGAGTGATGCAAAATGCCTCCATCAAAGCAGATTCGTCAGGGACGATGAGCAGATGGAAGCAGTGGACCTCACGTGCAGATGAAATACAAATATGAAAAAAAAATGGACAGATTAGGCTTGAATAAGTGCCAAATAAATAGTAAGCATATACATTTAATGATGACTTACCGTGATGTTTTTGTTTTGTGTCTGTAAGGAAACATCTCCGATTTTGTTTGTTCATTTTATTTTAAATCAAAATAAAATGAAATAAAATTTGAAAATCATGGAGGAAAATGTTGGGTGTTTTGTCCCATTTGTTTTACATGTTCATGTTTTTGTGTGTGTCTGCATCTTTTACATCTTGTTGCATTTTTTAAAATTTTTATTTTTGTTCAATACGGGGGTTGTTTTGTAATTTTCTTCAATTTTGCTATTACTTTGTTCATTTTTATGATTGTCTTGTCAATTTTCTATAACAATTTTCTATCTATAACAATTTTGCATCTTTTGTCATTTTAATTTTTTCCTAGTATTACTTTATTTTGCTCATCTTTGTTCATTTTCATACATTTTTGCTAATTATCTTGTCATTTTTTGTTACTTTGTCCAGTTTTGTCCATTTTTTTCTTTGTTCATTTCAATTTTTTCCATCTTTTTTGCTTCATTTTAACATCTTTGCATCAATGGTATCTTTTTGTTTGTTTTAGAATCATTTGATTTGCAGTATATTTTGTTCATTTTTATTGATTTCTCCGCCATCTGGTTCTTCAATTTGTCCACTATTCTCATCATTTTGCATCCATTGTGTCATTTTTCTCTTGCATCTTTTAGCATTATTTTGTTTTGCTCATTTCTTTCATTTTCTTGGTTCATTCTCAAATTATAGATCATTCTGTACATTACTTTATGACTATTAATTAGTCATTTCTGTCATTTTGTTTACTGATTTTTTTGTTCAATTTTCTCGTCGATTTTCACCGTTGTGTCTCAAGTTTTTTGTGTCTTTTGTCTTTATACATTTTCATCTGTTACAATGTTTTCTTTTTTACATCTTTAAGTCATACTTCATCTTTTCATTCTTCGTCCATCATTTTTGTTTGTCTTTTTGGAAAAAAAAAACACAAATAACAGGTTTCTTTAATTTTCACTCAGACTTTACAGGTCAATAAAACTTAAATTGGCATTTACTGTGATACCAATTACTACCAACAAGTTTCATATTTTATTTTAAGACCTTTTTATCATCTTGCTTTAAGCACAAAGTAACAATAGAGGCTTGATTTGTCGACAAAGACTGAGGAATTAGTCCTCAGTTCCTTCTACTCCTGCTTATCATTTAACTCTCAGTCAGACCCTGGTGCCAAATCAGTCTCCTTAATTAACAGGCCAGTACCAAACACCAATCAATTCTGCACAGGGATAATTAACCCCTTGCATTCTCGATTGCCTCTACAAAGGTGGAATTGAAATTGATTGAGATTACCTTTTGTTGCCTAATTGCAGCTCTCAGTCGTGTGAAGGAGGACCAACGTATGGTGTGTGGTTTATCATGAATAAATTAGATCTATGTCTCATTGATTCATAATCTATGGGGGGGGGGGGCAGAAACACAAAACGCAGAAGTAGCACAGCTTTGCACCTGACACCCCCCCATATCTATTTTAACATAACTTATGTTCATTTTTATGGATGTTTATAATCATTATGAACAAGACAAACTAGCCTAAGAATTTTGCACAGTGCAGTATATACTGTACCTACTGGCCACTTTACTAGGTACACCTGTCTAGTACTGATTGGACCTGTTAGC
Source organism: Pseudamia nigra (assembly GCA_029823295.1). Taxonomy (NCBI): domain Eukaryota; kingdom Metazoa; phylum Chordata; class Actinopteri; order Kurtiformes; family Apogonidae; genus Pseudamia; species Pseudamia nigra. The sequence goes on along the minus strand of JAQQAE010000192.1, from coordinate 21,760 downwards.
TATCACCAGATGGTTCACTGTGGTCACAAAGGGATGGATATGGTCAGCAGTAATACTCACGTAGGCCGTGGCATTTACAAAGGCCCCACGATTTTTCCCCACCAGCATCCTGACGAGTTGATACAAGGTAGGATGGATCCATACTTTCATGTAGTGTCTGTCAGTCATTACCATAACTTCCAAATGTCACAGGAGAAATCCAGACTCACTGGATAATGCAGCATTATTGAGCTGCAGAGTCTCTGAGCAGCCCCGGAATGATTTTCACCTCTTTTGCAATTTTATTCTCAAACAGTGAGGACAAATTTGCTGCGGTAGCAGCCATTTTGGTGCTGGTGACATGTATCATGTGAGATGGAAATGGAGTCCACTGAGCCATTTCAAACAAAACTAATTGATATGTCACTATTTTTGGGACAAACCGTGACTTGTAAAATTGTCTTTGAAATTGACAACTTCATATATGCAACTTGTGGCATAATTCAAATGAGATAAATTATATGGTCTCATGCCATTGTCTGTAATGCCTTTTTCCCAAGGATAGGTCCAAAAACCAGGAAGAGAGAGGGAAGGAAGTGGACGAGACTAAGGCTCAGGCATGGAGGTCAACGCTTGGTTGTAACCTGCAGCAAAATCTGCAAGTGAGGTACATACACATCCAAAGAATCCTCATAACATCATGAAAATACTGGAATATCATCAGGTGTCACATAAGCACTATATTCCAAATGGATATTCTGAATTAGTCCTTTTTCTGAATTGAACATTTTCTGACTGAGACAGGTGGGATCTGTTGATGTTATCCTGGTTTTATGAGGATTGTTAGACACAGCGTATTCAAAATGTGTCTCATTTCTGGGTTTTACAGCCTGGGAGGAAATAAAACCAAGGATTTTAGGAACTTTAGACAGAGATCCACTCCGGTAGGGAAGGATCCAGAACACCATTTTTTTCAAAGATATTTCTTCATTTGGTATTTTGACGATGGAGGTGGAGAACAGTGTCTGTCAATCGAGAATCCGTGTTGAGCTCTGCTGACTGTGGAGGCGATAACGTATGATTCACATCAGTTTCATCAAACCATCCAGTGTGCAATCGGAGACATTATCAACCTGAAGAGGCCACTCCCATCAGGTTTCCACTTTAATTTGACACCTGTCTGTTCAGTCGAGGGGCTCACGAAGCCAGAACAGTCAACTGAGACCAAATGAGATGAAATGAAAGTTCTGATGTGAAACAAGTTCACTCATCAGCATCTTATGTGAAACTAGCAGCAAATGAACAAAAATGAATAAAAATGAGTAAAATAATGAAGAAAATCAATGAAATATCTAGAACTTGAATAAGAATAAATAAAATATTCCTCAAAATGAATTAAACAAAAGATTAACGACTTCAAAAAAAATCAAGACAATGATTAGAATTAATGTAATGGACACAACTGAGGAAATAAACAACTGAACAAAAAGAACAAATATAACACAAGATTAATAACAATGAAATAATGAACAAAAGGAACAAATATTAAGAGAAGAATGTGCAAAAATTAAGATAATCAGAGAACCAAAAAAATCATGAAAAAATGAACAAAAATTATGAAGAGAAGGAATAAAACTAATAAGAGAATACACATATTTTTAAATATGAACACAAATGAACAAAACAATCCACAAATTGAACCAAAGAACAAGAAAATCAAGGAAATAACAATTTTACAACATGAGCAGAAATTAATAAAACTAGAAGTCACTCATCAGAGGTGCAGAGCCACGCCTCCAGCAGCCTCAAGACATTATAAATGTTCATTTATAGATGACTTGTGCAAACATTTTAAACAAAATATCAGCAATGACTAATAGTGTCAACTGTTAAGCTCAGTAATTATGATTCATGTATTTGTTTATGATTATATGCATGCAGTGTCTGCCTATTTTTAAAATTATATTTATTGACCCCTACCAATCTTTGAGGTCAAATGCAAGGTCAAGGCCATTTGTCCTTCAGGGTTTGTCCAAGACCCTATTCTAACTTGCGTTTAAATGTCTTGCTCCAATAATACAGTTGCTATAGATAAAAATGTATTTGAACGTTTCTTGACCTTGACCTTTGAACTTCTGACCTCAAAATGGATGGGTTGTGAGAGTGGGACATGGTCAACATTACCAACATTATCAAAGAGTTTGGTCACTTTTAATTATTAAGTTATGGTGCGAATACAAACTCACTGTCGTGGATAATAATCCAGAAAAGGAACAGAATATACACAATGTGACTAAAAAGAAATAGAATAATCTATAAAATGAACAAAAGGTCAATGAGCAAATAAAAGAAACAATGATAATGAACAAAACAAAAACAAGATAATGAACAAATTTAACAAAAATTAACTTTTTTAATGAAACAAAATGAACAAAACAATTAATAAAATTATCAAAAATTGAAGAACCTTGGGCCCTCGCTCTTGGGAATTACTTTACTCGCAACTCGTTTTTTTTTTTTTGTCTTGCAAGACAGGACAAAATTTTGCCTAATGTTTTCCTCATAACCTGAAAATTTTGTGTCAAAGCACTTGTAACCCAAGGTTCCACTGTAAAGTAATTAATAAAAATATTAATAAAAAAATTAACACAACATCCATAAAATGAATAAAATTGAATAAAATTTTGAACATAATGAAAGGAAGTGGACAGTTTTATCAAGTAAATGACCTGAAATCATTAAAATAATAGAACAAATTGAACAAAACATCCACATAATGAACATAAATGAACAACCCGGCACTGATTAAACCCAGTCATACTATAAATATCACAGCGATGAAATGATCCTACCTTTGGCAGCGTTGATTACACACTGTACAGATGGAAAATGATTGTATAAATACCATAATGATCCTACATCTGCCACATCATTTGTGCATAAAAGCTTATGTCAATATTCCATTTATTTCTTGTGCAGCCTGTGTATGAATGTTAAACTATGCAGACCTGCAGTGGTGGAAAGGAAAGGTCATTAAATTTGACGGTGTGAGGGTTCGGGTGTGAATAATACTGTACGTTAAAAGTCCTTCTTGAACTATATGAAGCCCACAGGTACTCTGTATAATGGCAAAAATAAATATGTCATAATTGAATTGAGAACGGAGTTTAATTATAGAGCCTTTATTCACAGTAGGCATTGCATTCAGTCACACATCGATGGTAGAAAGCCAACGTGAAAGATATTGGACAAACAATAAACAGTCTACCATGAACATGGCATGGTCACCACTAAGCAAACTAAAGAACCCGGTTTGTCGCCAAGTCAAGCAAATGACGCCAAATCTGAGCCTTTTTAAACCACTACATTGTCTTCCTACTTCCTTATAACCCCTTGTTTTTGGTCTGCACTTTACAATTTCATCAGTTTTCATCGGTTATTGTCAGCAATGTGCAAAGTAAAAGTATTGCCACTTTACAATTAGAATGACTGAAGCAAAAGTAGTGGCACTCGTGAAAATTAGCACTTGAGTAAAAGAGTATCTCACAGAAAACTAGTTAAATGGTGAGTAATGTCACATGGAATTTATTGCAACCTAATACATTGTGTTTGAACGGGCTATTTAATGTCAGGTAATGAGAATGTAATGTAATTATAGAGCTTATGTTCACGGTGCTTCACTATAAGCATCACATTCAGTCACAAGATGTTGGGCAAGCAATTAACAGACAACCATGAGGATTTACATGGCATGGTCATCACTAAATCACACCAGATTTGAGCCCTGTAAACTTCTAAATTGACTTTTTGCTTCCTCATAGCCTCTCACGTCATCCTTGGATCACCTAAAACAGTCCAAAATGCTGCGGCATTTTGAGGTTGTGGCTCCCAAGATGTGGAACTCGACATCCTCCAGAAAACATTTAACACCCACCTGTCTGTTTTACTTAGTTCTACTCTCTTACACTGTTTCAATTCTTGTATTGATTGGTTATTTATTTTTATTTTATCCTGTAAGTGCTTTGTGACTTTTGTCTTGAAAAGCATTACCGTATATAAATATAATGTACTTAATTGTATTTGCCCTCCTTAAGTCTGGTCTGTACTTTGTAATTTCAGCAGTCTCCAGTGGTGAGCAGAGTAAACACAAATAGGATTAGAGTATTGTCACTTTAAATATAGAAAAATTAATGCTTAAGAAAATGAATATTTCACAGAAAACTACTTAAGTATCAACATCATAACATGGAATTTATTGAAACCTAATACACTGTGTTTGATGAGGCTACTTAACGTCAAGTGATAATGTAAAAGTCACATTGTCATTAACACAGTGACAGAACCAGGTAAATCTTAAAAATACATTTTTACATCAGTTAGTTTATTTATTTATTTGTTTGTTTGTTCACAACATAACACACAAAGTTAAGAACAGATTTGGGTGATATTTTCAGGATAAGTCAGAAAAGGCACAAGAACCAATCGATTAGATTCTAGTAGTGATCTGGATCATCGTCTGGATCCAGAAGATTTTAAAGATTTCTTCACCATTGTGCGATAGGGACTAATTCAACATTTGTCCTTGTAACAACACAAATCACCAGAAAATTTAGCCAAAAATCATAGGATAATACCATAATCCATTCTATCAAACCACGATGATTGAGCCGGATATGGACAATATTCCAGATGTAGTGATCCAGAATGCTTATACTTACAGGGGTTGAGGAAAAGTAGCTACTGTAAGGTTGTAAATAAAGCTATAGGCATGAAACTGACACCAAATTGTAGTAGAAAGTCTGCAGATTCAGTAATGTGCCCACAGATTTGACGTATCATCGACACATACAGAGCTAGATCCAGAAGAAAACCACCAGAAAGGAACATGTCTCTGAAGGTTCTCAGTCATCCAGGTCATCGTATCCAAGACGTGTGGTTTTCTTTCAGGGACCAGACTGGTTACTTGGATTGAAGATATTTCGCTACCTATCCAGAAAGTTTCTTCAGTTCCAACTGGTCTAATGCAGGCATCCAGAATTTATCCTCTGTGACTCAGGACTCCGCTCTTTCATCCTAAAAGGTGTTGGCGTCACCTGGGCCAGGGTAGGTGCAGAGTCATTAGTGTCCCTGACAAAGGCAGGTCGTGGAGGGTTGCTAAAGGTTTCACCCTGAGGATGGTGACAGGAGGAGTGTGAATGTCCTAACGACCCTGGCCCGGGTGAAACTAACACCTTTTAGGATGGAAGAGTAGAGTCCTGAGTCACAGAGGATAAATTCTGGATGCCTGCATTAGACCAGTTGGAACTGAAGAAACTTTCTGGATAGGTAGCGAAATATCTTCAATCCAAATAACCAGTCTGGTCCCTGAAAGAAAACCACACACCTTACACACCATTATGGAAATATTATTTTTGATGAATAATTATTGAACAAATAATGATTCACACTTGGCTTGCTCTCGGTGGTTCTGTTGGTTTACTGTCTGTATAGTCTTGAGGTCTCTGCCTCAAATTGTGAAGCGCCTACAGATAATTGCCGATTATAATTGGTGCTACACAAATAAAATTGAATTGAATTGAATTGATCCCAAATGCTAATGGTAGGTTGTCGCGGTCGAAGAATTTAATAATGAGGATCGTTTGTTCCCACTGTCATATTCTAACTAACATATGAAAACAAACTGAGTTGCCTTGGTGGATGTGTGTGCTCTGAATGCTTTCCAGTGTTGCCTGTTTTTTTATTATTTGACTCGTAGTTCAGCCACTTGGTACTTTACTTCCTAGTGTTAAAAGGTGTAGAACCAAACCATGTTTCTAAATGCACATAATGGAATGTGATTCAGCATCTTGTCATTTAGGGATTTGGGATGCAATTTATCATTCAGGTCCAATTTATTCACTAAAGCAACTCTTACGAGTCAGTTAATGCATGTTTTTTACTTCCCCAAACAGGTCAAATCCTAGGGTCTGCAGCCTGCAGCCTGCAGCTCCAGGGCACCAGAGGCTCCTGTGGCTTTGTCCTGTGATGGAAGTAGCATAATAAAATAAAATAATATAAACAAAATGCGCACTGAATCCACAAAAAAAGAAAAAATAAACTAAGCAGTGAATAACAACTAAGGCAAAGCTGATGCAAATAATCTACAAAATAAAAAAATGAAATAACAATAAAATAAATTAAGAAAATGAATAAAAATGAGAAAAAGTTCTGAACAAAATTATATATATACAAAACAGTAAATCTTACAAGATTAAGACAATTATGAAAATTAATTTTAAAAATCACAAAAATTACTAAAATAATAATTCAACTGAATGAAAATGGATTAAAAAAAATTACAAAATATTCAAGAAAATGGGCAAAAATAAAGAAAATTAATGCACAAGGATAATCAAGGAAATTAACATGAATTCCTTAAAATGAATTAATGAACAACAATGAATAAAAAATTAACTAAATCATCTGCAAAATGAACCATAATGACCAAAATAACCAATAAATTGAACAAGACAATCAAGGGAATGAACAAAAAAAATTAAAATAATCAACAAAATCAGCAAATTAATATACAAAATTGATTATAGTGAACAAAATAATAACATAAACCAAAAAAATGTAAACATTATAACAACCAAATTGGTGTTATCATGTTGGCAGCAAAAATATACATCATGTGGTAAACAGATGGAATATTTTTGGCAGCTCTAGGCACTTTGATCCATTGATGCCGAGAGCAAATGAGTTTCTCAGTTGGTCACAAAGTCAGACCTTGAATTGTTTGCAAAGCCTTTATTACATTCAGAAAACAAAGAAGATAACGAGCTTTTAGCTATATGTTTTTGTCATAAGACAGTGCTGGAATAAAATGTTCTGCACACTGTAAGATGCAGCAAACCAAATGAGCAGCGATGTGATGCACAAAAGAGGGGAAAAACAGACTAAGTGTTCATGTAAACAGTGGGGGAATTAAATGGGAGTTGCTTTTGACAGTCAGTAATTGGAGATTTTAAAACAGTCATTAAAGCACTTGTGAGTTCTGACAATTGGGATTCTGAAGAGTATTAAATTTAGCTCAGAAATCAGTACTTTTTCTCCCTGACAGTGAGTCAAACACATAGCTCAAGTATGAAAAGACATCAAACATCAGGCAGGTACAACTTTGAAACCAGCTATAATGAGCTGTGACAGTTGGGAAGTGGTGGACAGAAATCTCTCTCATTAGGGCCGAGAGTAAAGAGCAATGAGCTATTAAACATCACCAGCAAAAAGTAATTTGGGGTTGATTGATGCCTCTCCTCCTTATTATTAGAATTTACGAATCCATCCCTACACTGAGGATGAACTGAAAGAACATGTGAGAGGAAATAACAGTTACCTGGGTGTCGTTTCTCGGCTTCAATTTAATCCAAGCGACTGTTGTGAAATCAGACACCTCTGGGACAGGTAGGTTTTTAGTCAGGCATCTGCGGGTCCTACTGGATTTGTGCCTTTTTTCTTTATGTGAGGGGACAAAAATTTAAAATGTAGGTCAAAAGAATAAACAAACACAAAATAAGCAACAAAATTTAAAAGTAAATACAAAGGAGTAAAAATGGGAACAAATATTCATTGATTCCACATATCACATTTCATGTATTTCACTTTTTATGGATAGTACAATAACATCAATACAATAACATGTGGGTGAAAATTGAACTTATTTAAAGTGGACTTATTTAGATAATGACGATGCAATGTTATGAATGAGAGAAGAAGTGGTCAGTCAATCCAAAAAAATCTCAAGCGCTTTGAATGTGTTTCCATCTGCAGTCGCCAAAGTAAGAAAGTCTGTCAATTTATGTTATGTATTTCATTGTTAATTTAACATGGATGATGCATACAACATTGCAATAGGGAAAATATGATGCTACAGAAATGTAACCTCTTGGGGCTCGGGGCTTTGCTCAGTGGTGGTTTTCACTGTCTCAGTCCTCCTGATGGATTTGAACTTGTAACCCTGGGGTCACAAGTTCACTTCTGTAGACTCTAGGCCACCACTGCAAGAAATCAATTCATTTTTAATCGTGAACGTACCAAAGCCCTTCTTCACTCAGTGTGAACGCCTCATATACAGTATAGAGCTGAGGTTTTCCTTTTTTTGTTTCAAACCATTTTATGCAAATGAATTCCTACACTACTATACCAACGAGTTATACAATCTATGAATGGAAATTAGACAAACAGGGAATTTGAACAAAATGTTTGAAAAACTCAAAATAGGTAAGATCAGCCAATTGTGTCCCTATCCAGAGCATGATCAAATCAAACAAGAAAAAATACTGGCAGATGCTAATGTTATCCCTCAGCCTCCTTCCAAGCCAGAACTTCATCTACAACTGTATTGTAAGTTTTGTGACCCGGGGCCTCTCCATACATGAGTTATCACTTTTAAAAAAACAAAACAAAGTTTGACACCCACCAGTGGGGTGACGAGAATACACTTTCAGCCCAGAGGATGAGATGTAAAACAGAACAAAGTAATCAACCAAATGACCCAAAATGAAAGACAAATGACAGCCAACTCCCTTCAAGTTATAGCCTGCACATTGGTTTTGCAAAACTTGTTTCTGAAGGTCAAGGTTGCCATAATTTGCATTGTTGTGCAATTTCCAGCAGATGCATGCACGGTATCTATTTAACAAGGCCCTGTAATTCCCTTCTTGGATTGTCGCATCCACAAAGTTCTTATAAAAGTTGACCTCTGACCTTAAAGTTAAGGTCAAGCTCACTAAAATTCAACCTTGTCTGAGATATTTAATGCACCTATGGTATCAATTTGATTTTATTCTATTTTATGTAGCAGTTGTTACTGTTAACAAATACATAATGTGGGTAGAATTTAACCAATTGTAATACATCTCACTGGCTAAATAATATTTTTATTGAAATGTAATTCGTATATGAATGTAAGTGATTTGCATGGCTTGCATTTACCAACCTCCAAGATCCATTTTTACAGCGTAGTAGACACACAGGCTTGCTCTCGTCCACACAGCTGATGGTCAATGGCACAATTTCTTTTACCTGTGAATTGAAAATTGTTCCAGATGCCTACCTGGTGAATGTGATGAGGAAATACCATCAGAGTGCAATACTGTCAAAGAAAATGTGGCTACTTTACATAGAAATCAAGTTGTGGGTAGTTTAACACTTTTTTGTTGACTACATATGAAGAAACAATTCTGTGAGAGATGATAAGGCACACAAACACCCTCAACTCAGATCTCCGATTGACTTAAACTGGTTCTTTGTCCCGTGCATTGGAAGCACCGATCTGAACCAACAACACAATGTTCACAAAAATGATTAATTCATTCCATGTTCCTTCAAGTTTTATACCTTTTTGGGCCACGTTCAGTCTAAAACCAGTCTGAACTGGTCATTTCAAGAGACGCACACTTACTCATCACAGGCACCTAAGAGGCAGATATCAGATGAAAAAAAGGTTGTGTTTGTGAAACAAAGGTCTTGCAGACATCGGTTCTCTCAGCTCATCTATTTAGGGCAAGTGTCATCTATCTAGGACTCACTCTTAACCATTGTTAAGGAAGAGACAGTCTGGGACAGTTACATAAGTAACATGACTCAGACATCTCACCATACTGACATAAGGCATAGAATTGTATGTGAGAGGTGTTAAATTATTACAGCAACTTAATTCCGTACAGTTTGAATGTCTTAAGTACTAATGGACAATCTCAAATAAAGTACAGATGCCATATGTCAAATTTGTACATATTGTAAGCTAACCTGCAGAGATGTTGAGGAGAGTATTTCTTTTCTGTGTCTTTGCTTCACAGTGCTGCCACAGACTTCGAGTAGAATGAAAAGCAACAAAACAATCTGCCCAGATAAACGTCAAATGAGGAATTTCTGCCAATGGCAATTATGGAAGGTGAACAGTATTACAAGGACATAAAATCCATACTTTTCATTCAAAATGTGTCTGCTGGTTCTTCAGTGAACAATACGAAAACATTTGTTTGAGTTTTGGATGCTGCCACATGTGAAATAATACAACACATTAGTTTGGAATAAATTGTTTACTGAATCACCTGGGCTGAAAAATAAAGTGTTGTTTTAAAGTGCTCTGTGTGGTGTGTTCAAATAAGGCAGCAGCTCCAGTTTTAAAGGTATTTTCAAAGCAATTACAATCACATTAGTGAGAAAAATAGAACAACCGACATGCATACACAGGTGATTATAAAGCTGCCGTTGCAAATGAATGGTATTTCTACTTCTGCCCTCAATGACACATCAAATATAAACACAGGAAGAGGAATATAGAGTGTTGTGCGGAAATGCTGCTGGAGTCTCAGGAGTTGTTTGGGTATTACAGATTAACTGTATTCACTTCTCTTGAGAAGGCCTTTCTGGAGGGGGGGGGGGTGCTGGAGCCTATCCCAGCTGACTTGAGCTTCACCCTGGATCCAAAAATCCAAATATAGTGAAGGCCATAGTGTGAGAAGTTGTTCAATACATTATCCAAGGCGATGACTGATGGAAAAGATTGATGAAACCGATGTTTGACTTTTTCTGTGTAGGACAGGGCTCTCAAACCTCAAGGGTCACTGCTCTGCATGTTTTCAATCATCCCGGCCCCGCCCACTTTATCTACCTCGCCCACTGCATATTCCAGCTTTCGACTGACTGAACACACCTGCCCCAGGTTGGAGGGGCAGTGTTACAATCGTGTTTCCACAGGCATAGTTTTCAGCTCAGGGACTCACTGACTGACATATTCAGAGGATGTGGGCATGGCTTGTAAACTCTCTGCGTGATGAGACGCATCTGGCATGAGTTGATTTAAGCAGCTATGTGAATACATGGGAAAAAAGGACAGACCGTGAGGAGAGCGAAGGATAGACGCCGACAGAGGAGGCAGAGCTGAAAGAACTGAGCCATTGGTCTTCGGACGGAGCATTGAATTTTTAGGTAGCATGCTAACACTACTGTATATATTCACCTTAAAAAATTCTGAACGCCAACACCCAGCAAACCTAGCCCAGGGTGGTAGAGTCATCGGAAGGAAGTGCACCGACTGCCGGGGAGACGGACTCTGTGGCTGTGTGGGCTGGATCCAGAACCAGACGTGTGGTGGGGAGTTTTGCAAACACACACCTTCATCCTCCGACCAGGATAGGGTAAAAACACATCATCCAGGGCTATTATAGAACATAACTCAAGTTCTATACAAACATGCATGGTCTGGGCAGGATTTAGTTGTGAGGAGTGGTCTTAGGAGCTTAGAGAATGGACTTGGCTAAGCTAGCCTGGCCCCTCGTCGGTAACAGGCAGAGACAGTTGGAAAACATGCAGGTCAGTCGCCCTCGAGGACTGGAGTTCGAGACCCCTGGTGTAAGATTATGTGACAGAATACAAATTTGCCTGTACAAATCCAACGGACACCTCACCCTAAAATATTGACACCGTTTTCATTTTTGCTTGTACTTAGTACATCTCAGCCATGTATAAGGCTAATATGGCCACACGCATGAAGTGTGATTGATAGCTTGGTGTAAACAGGTTGCAGCTTTATTAAATATAGGCAAAAACATACTACTAAGGGTAAAAGTACTGGTGTGAGGGGTAAACATTAAACTCACAAAACATAGGCTGAACACACATGAAGTGGGACTCGAACAAATTAAGTTTGTTGTAGCAGCATAAACACACCACCCACATCCTACTACATTTGTGTCCTGCATGACTATAGCTATCTCCAAATGCCTGCAGAGTGGATTAACTGGACACAAAAAATTAAACTGACATCTACTTGTGCATCGCACATGATTTGAAAAGGAAATACTCACGGTATTTGTGCACAATGTAGGGAGAATAAGTGCCTATTTTAATTAAATGGTTACTCTTATCTCCTTCCTCTTCTACCACTTCTCTAACCTTACATAATGTAATTTGCTGGCACCAGTACCAGCATGACTGAAAGAGGCAGGTTTGTGCAGCTTATGATTGTACAGTCGCTCACACATGAGCACAAGCATGCAGCGTGGACATAATATGTCAACCTTGTTTCTTGCTTCTGCCTCTCCTACTGAAAATTGTTGCCTTACATGATGAGGTGATCCAGTAGAGTTTCACATTTGAACAAAAATGAGTTAAAGTACGCTATAAAGTCAGCGTTGCAAGTTGTTTGATCATGTGATCAACAGATATATGCAGGGGAAGGAAAATCTTGCTTCTGAATGGCAGGAGACAACTGGCCCTTTCTCTTGTTCTAGGACAGAGGTCGGCAACCTTCACAAAGTCAAGAGCCGTTTTGGTTGAGATATCTTTTTCACCCATGTGGATGTTATTAAAGAGCTGGTTTAATATTTTACTCATTGTTTGGTTACCTCCACCAAGGAGGTTATGTTGTTGTCCCATCGGTCTGTCTGTCTGCTTTTCAACAGGAAAACTCAAAAAGTCACGCACACAAGTTGATAAAATTTTCAGGATATGTTGGAAATAGCGTAAGGACCAATCAGTTGGATTATAGCAGTGATCTACATCACCGTGTGGATGCAGGACATTTTTGAAGGATTCTTTATCATTGCGAGAGGGGGCCAATTTCAGAATTTTTGCATGTAACTCTATAAAGAACGTCCAGAATGCTTGGCACCGTAGGTTCTACAATATCTCCAAGTTTCATCTGGATCCTGGAAATATTCTGTATCCTACGATAAGAACAGTGATTTTTTTCTCATGGAATATTTGTCATTGTGAGGCAACAAATTATGGTAACTGCAACTAACACCAAATTGTAATGATGGGTCTGGCAACACCAAAGCATCGCGCAAGTGTCAATCTCAGAGCGAAACCCCGTGTCACCGTACGTATCACCTCCAGAAAAAGTCACGTGACTGATACAGCTGCTGTTTTGCCTTCACTGAGGAACCAAACTGTGTTTATAAAGAAGCGCACCTGCTGACTTTCAACGGGAAAAAGGAGGACCGCTGTTCCAAAAAAGATGAGTCGGGGATTGGATGCATTCGGCTCCATATTGTTCAGCCATTTTGGCGGAACAATGGGAGCCACCGAGGTAGTATTTACTTATTTTTTTAAATAAAAATGTATTAAAAAAAATAAACCCCTCCCTGCCTCAAAGACAAGTACGTAAGCAACATCACTGACCATGTAACTAGTGATGGCAAGATGAAGCTTTTTGAAACATTGAAGCGTTTCATCAACTTGGTTCAGTCAAGTGCAAAGCTTCATTTGCTCTACTACTCCATCTACAGGTTAAAATAAATTAAAATCAAGCTTTATTTTAAAATAAATTAAAATCAACCACAATTACTGTGGGTTGAGTGAACTTTTGCACTGAATTGAATAAACTTACTTTCCATGACGTCAGTAAATGTTTGATGCACTCATTTTCATATAGTGTAGCTGCCATCAGAGGCAGCTCTCATATATTTAATTCTTCATTTAATATTTAGGTGAAAACACATTTAGAGGTTAGCGGGATATTACTTTTTGTTCCACATTTCCACATTGTTCTCAGGGGATAAGATTCTTCTATCTTTTACTCTCCACAGCTGGCTCCCATTCACACTGATGACAAAAAGTTTCCAAACCACGCCCACATCCTCCGAACATGTCAATCAGTGACTTCTGGACCTGAAAACCAATATGGGGGGAAAAGAGTTGCTTGGCAGAGGTCTGCACTCTCTGAGTGCTTTCTAGTTAATTAATTTGTTCATGTTTGTTTTTTTCCATTCTTCTATTTATTGACTTGATAATTTATTTCATTTATTTCATTTCTGTTTTATTAGTGGGATTGCTGGGCAAGCATTACCTCTCATATCAGATGAGAGTAGATGTGTGTGTAGAAATCTCCTGTTAAGCTCGTTTAACTCACACTGCACTCACAATTTCACTGAACCTACGGAAAAACTAAATCAGTGCCTTGTGTGTTTCTGCAAACACAGCTGATGTGATGCAAAAGTTTTGCATCACATCATATTTCAGACAAAACATATTTCAGACATGTTTGTGGAAAATAGTAAACAATTGCATCTGCCAAAACATAGCAATCCCACCCTATCTCTTCAGAGATGGCAATTCTAGTTGATGATTTGGCTCATTTCTTCATCACTTTTGTTGATTGTTTATTATTTTTATTTATTTTTCTCGCTTTTCCTAATTAATTGATATTATGGATTGTTTTGCTGACTTTGCTCTTTTCAGTGTGCATTATTTTGCTTATGTTTTTATTTTATTGTTTTTGCTCATTTATTTGACTGCTTTCTGCAATTTGTCAATTATTTTATTCATTTTTTCCTCATTTTGTTGATTACTTTGTTAGTGTATATTCATTTTCAGACAATTTGAATTACTTATGTACATTACTTATGTACATTTTTGTCCATTTGATTCTGTTCATTTTGTTGAATATTTTGTTCAGTTTTATTAATTTACTGTATATTTTGTTCATTGTCTTAATTTTTGGTCATTATGTAGGTAATTTGTCATCTTAATGTTGATTTACTGCTTATTTTAATGTCTTGTAACGGGTCTCTTCCATCATAGTACAAAGCTACAAGAGCCGCTGTGGGAGGGCTGTAGACCCACATGAGGACCTGGAGCCGAAGGTTGCAGAACCCTGGTCCAGGACCAACAGCATCACACTGCTGAGCACAATCAGTGTGTTGGGTTGAAATGTGTTTGTCATTTTAAAAGCTTCTAACTGCCACGTAAAATAAAGACATTTTTATTTTCACATAAGGTTACAGTATGTCTTGTACGATGGCATATTAGAGCCACTTTCAACTAAAAAAATATCAATGAGGTGTGTATATGAGGGGGTAATATTTCCAGAAAAAGTCAAAAATTTTGAGTTTAAAGTCATACATTTGTGAGATTAAAACATGGAGATTCTCTGCTTGTTCCTGGACAAAAACACAGATATCTATGTTTTAAAGCAAATTTCGGACTTTAAACTCAGAGAACGTCTTCTCAAAAGTACGACCTTATAAACACGGAGAATATCCAACATTTTTCTTGTAAATTTGCCACTTGTATTCTCAGAGAATCTCAGATTTTTTGTCTCACAATGACTTTAAATGTGAAATTGTGACTTATTTCTTGAAATATTACCACACTTCCTGGATGTTTTTTAAGTGGCCCTAATATGCTGTCATATTCTTGGGGGGTTGTCGGAGTATTTTTGCACGTTTTGGTTTTGGTTGGATCTAAACAAATGTAGAAAGGCATTCATAAAAAATAAATAAATAAAAAGGACCAGTATGAAGAAACCTGTCTGAAAACATCCTGTTGCTCTGATGAGCACTCACATCACATGTACAGCTTGGATTTAACTCTAATCTTCGTAAAAGTATGCAGTCATCGATGACATAAAACATGACAGCTGTCGTCCAACATATTAGAGGTTTGCACTGTGAAAGGTAATGGCCACTGAGGAGAAAATTGAACCGGCTTGCTATTAAAGTGGATTCAACCTGCTCAAAATGATGTGACTGACACCGGGGGCCACTGTTGAGTGACTGCAGCTTAGTGAGAGATGACATGACAACAGAGCTTTAGCGACACTCCCCCGGTGTCAGAAGTGACCCAGTTTCCCCCAACTCTAATTGCACTTCCCTCTTTAAAGCTGTATTACTATGCACAAAGGAGGATTCAGTGTGCAACTGCAGTCTGCAACAAACCAAACACAAGGCAGGGGGAATTAGACTTTGTTGTCACAGAAGAGGAGTGTTCATTATGTATGGAACAGGCTAAACACAAACAAATACATATTTACAATGTGATTCTGTGCTATACACACATTTATATTTAGATGAAGTGATACTGAATTTGTGTGCAAATTCGATCTATTAGTTGAAGCGATATCTCATTACTACTGTCTAACTCTGAAAATCAAAATTAAGGTGCATTTGTGGTTCATTTATAAGAAGAAAAACGCCTTATAATCACCTAAAATGTGTCAAATGCAGCAGCAAATTAAAATTTTGCAGTTACAGAGGGAGTTGTGGAGAACCCATGTTGTGTCATTCAGTTCAGTTCAATTGTATTTATATACTGTAGCACCAATCATAATCCTAGATTATCTCGAGGTGCTTCACAAATCAAGATAAACGCTTAAAAAGACTATATGTGGTGCAAACCCCACCAAGAGAACCTGTTAAAACTGCAGCATTTTGGATGGATTGCCACAACAAATGCATGGATTAGTGTTTCTGCATCACTTTGGGACAGGATATTCCTAATTTTGTCTATGTTCCAGCGATAAAATAAGGCCATGTTTGACGTTTGTCTTATATGTGAAATGAAAGATAAATCCTGGTTCAAGCACATTTCACACCTAAAGTCCACATTATTACCTCCACCAAGGAGGTTATGTTTTTGCTGATGTTAGTTTATTTATCTGTTTGTTCACAACATAATTTAAAAAAGCTGTGAACGGATTTGGATGAAATTTTCAGGATAGGTCAGAAAAGGCACAGGGACGAGTCAGCTCGGTTCTGGTAGTGATCTGGATTATCATCTGGATCCAGAAGCCAAATTCATCAATTGTCCTTTATAATGGCACAAACAACACCCAGAAAAGTTAGCCAAAAAACATAGCATAAAACTGCAATAGATTCTATCAAACCTCCAAGTTTAATCCATATGTGGGCAATATTCCAGATATAGTGATCCAGAATGCTTATACTTACAGGGGTTGAGGAAAAAAGCTGCTGTAAGGTAGTAATTAAAGCTATAGACATGAAACTGACACCAAACTGTAGTAGAAAGTCTGCAGATTCAGTAAAGTGACCTTGGATTTGACACATCTAACATGTACACTGCTAGATCCAAAAGAAAAACGTAATTATGGAAATATTATTTTTCCTTTATCATTTGTTTTCATTGTCATATCCCACTATGAAGTGAACCTGAGCTGCCTTGGTGGAGATCCACACTCTGACTTCTTTCTAGATTATGGTGCATTCCAGCGTACTCAGAAGCCACTGTTTTTTATTTCCTACCTGTAGTTGGAAATTTTAATTGAAACACCCCCTCAAGTGGGAACTCTGACACAGGAAATCTGAGCAACCCCAACAACTACACTCAGAAGTCTATATTTTTGAAAATACTACTTAAGTACATGTAAAGGAGTAAATGAACTTGAGTACTACCCACCTCTGCTTATGACATATAATGATATGATCTCATAAGTGCTTCAGTCTGCTTGGCTTTGGAGCAGTGTGAGTGAAGACAGTGGAGGAGTGGGGCCAGTCAGGCTTCAGAATGACATTGGGCAATTGGACCTGAACTGATCCTGCTAAATTTCAGTCACAGGAAAAGGGAAAGAGAGGGTGAGACCTCGACATCCAAGAAGTGCAAGCACGCCTACGCAAAACGAAACCAGGCATATACTGGTGTGCCATTTCCCCACAAACAAACGCTGATGATGGGTGAATGTTTAAGACACTCAACATGCCACTTCTCTTCTACACAAAGTAGGTCAGTTCATCGATTGATTACCTTTGCTGACTTGGGAGTGCGTTGTAACCTGCAGCCTCACAGTTAGAGGTAGATACCACACATTTAGCCTTTTAATGATGTTTTTCACTTCTGATTTTAGTGTATTAGATTCTGTTTTATTGACCCAAATAACCCTGCTGTGTATCAGATAAACAGCAAGTCAATGCTCTATATTACTGACATTCCCTGCTGTTAACGATATACTATCCAACATCAGCCCACTAACAAGAATATAACTGTCGAAACTTCACCTTGGATATTTACAGGCAGGGAGGGAGGTTCATTTACCAGCAGCAGAATGCACCTCCACACATCCACACTCCTAGTAAATCCAGTGTGGTCTTGTGATTTATCTTGACTTTACAAGTTGATTAG
Organism: Pseudamia nigra; assembly: GCA_029823295.1. Lineage (NCBI taxonomy): Eukaryota > Metazoa > Chordata > Actinopteri > Kurtiformes > Apogonidae > Pseudamia > Pseudamia nigra. Next base: position 3,877 of record JAQQAE010000192.1, on the reverse strand, counting down.
GATCTCCTGAACGCTCTGTTAAACTTATCAGTACACAATGGACTGCGGGATACAAGAGGGTGTAAAGGATCCAACGGGGATTTTCTTTAAATTGCAGAAACAGGATGAATTTTCTGAAGCTTCAGAATCAACCATCGACTTACTATAACACAGTCTGGTGTGAAAATGCAACTCACTGAAGGATCAGAACTTACGCTGGGAAACGTCTTTCTGATGACATGTCTCCGAAACTAATTTGGAAAAACGACTGTAAAAAATTATTTCTGAGAGTAGTTTACAGAGTGCCATTTACTCTTACAATATGCAACGAAAAAATGTATTTCTACAATTTCACATTTGGGCACACTTCAGTGAGTAGAAGTAAAATGAACAAAAACAGAGAAAATAAGAATATAGGATGGGACCAGACAAATGAGCAACAGTCAAAATCATAAAGAAAGTCAACATAATGAACAAACTAAGCAACAAAATGAGTAGACTGATGAAAATGTACAATATAACCAACCAAACTGAAAAGAAAACACAATAAATGAGTAAAAATGAACAAAGACACAATAAGTCACGCAAAGAGCAAATTCAATCAATAAAAAAATCTAACAAAGTAACAAAAATGAATCAGAAAAATGAAGTAAATTAAACATCAAAGAACAAAATATTCAGGTAAATCAACAACAAAATAAACATAAATAAAATGAGCAAAATAAGAAAATACATTAAAACTAAAAATGTCAGATTTTACCAACACAATAAGAAAGACTAAATACACAACAAATGACCAAAAAATTAACAATAAACAGTAAGCAATAAAATGAACAAGAATGAGCAAATAAATAAGAAAAAAGTGAACAATACTCACCTAAACTGAAGAGATCAGAAAATGAGCAGAGCAACAAAATGAAGAAAAGTGACTAAAATATTCAATAAAATGAGCAAAAACACACAACTTAAGCTAAAATGAATAAACAAAGCAACAAAATGAGCAAAAATGCATATAGCTAATGAAGAAAATTAACAAAATTAACAAACTAAGAAATGAGCAAAAAGTAGCAAAATAAAGAATTATATTAGACAAAAGTAAACAATATATGCAAAAATGAAGAAAAAAGCACGAAAAAGGAGCACATTAACAAAACAATCAAGTAAGTTAAGAAAAATTGGCAAAAGAACCAACAAATGTGAACAAAAAAAAAAATCAACAACGTCTGCAACCAAATTAACAAAATATCGAACAATAAAAAAAAACAATACAGGCAATGCAACGTGCAAAAAGTAAATTAATGAGCAAAATAAGCAGCAAATCTTGCAATAAATGAATCTTGAGCTCATGATAAGTTCTTTATGTGATGCTTGACGGTGAACAGTGTTAAACATGATGTATTTCTTTGCATGTACCTCGTTTTGGATCTGACATTTTACTAATGACAGGGCCGGAGCCAGAAAAGATTTGTGTCACTTTAGCATGTGTTAGACATGTTAAATATGAAGTAAAGCCCTTTCACTCACAAAGTACTTGCAATGGCTGAAATTCATGCAAACTGCACTGTGGAGCAGAGAGCGTCAAGGTTGCAGCAGTGACATTTGCAAGAATACAAATGGATACAAATGAGAGAATATTCATACATTTGTCACAAATTCCTCCTCTTTCTATACAAATAAACATCAGTGCTAACAGCATGTAATTCAGAGGAACAGCGCAAATTTTAGCTCCCACGCTATTTATGCAAACAAATGTTATGTGTAATCTGCGCACAAACTGACATCTCCCTCTCTGTTTGTCTGTCTGTCTGCTTCACCTTCTGAAAAAGTTTGAGTTTGTTACGCTCCAATGATGTGTAATTAATGCTTAATGACATTATTCATGATGTCATCAGTCAGATATGGAAGGATCAGGTTAACATGTCGTTATATTGGACTTTTGTTTATTTAAATATAACCACATTACAGTGGTACTCTGGCTAATGAACGCTTCTGGTAATAAAAAATCAGCCAAAAATTTGAACCAGCACGTGAAAGCTCCCACAGGATGTAATAGCCACGAGTAGCTCGATGTCTCTGCTACAGAGCTGCCTGCTCCTTAACGGTGCTGTGGCCTGGGTGTCAGGCTAACAACACTCCAGTGTTGTTAGACTGACACACTGGAGTGTTGTTAGCTGGAGCTAACAACACTGCAGTGTTGTTAGCTCCAGCTGTGGTGTTCGCTGGCTCCGTCATGTTGTTAGCTCACAACGGCGGAGGCTCCTGATCCAGTGTTGTGGTGTTAGCTGGCTCTGGAGTGTTGTTACCTTACAACAGCAGAGGCTCCCGCCGTTGTAAGCTAATAACACTCTGTAGCCCGCTAACACCACAATGCTGGACCGGGAGCTTCTGCCATTGTAAGCTAAGAACAGTTCGGAGCCGGCGAACAACACAGCCGGTGCTGTGGCCTCAGTGAACAGACCCGGTCATTGCCCCTGGACGGAACCAGAAAATGAACCGAGGTGTACAGTAAGAACAAACTGATCAACAGGCCACCAAATCTCACACAAGAGAAAGAAATGACAGAGGCCATAAATAATTGTTCATTATGTACCGAGGAGATGGTGGCTCAGTATCTGTGGCTCATGATCTGACAGATGGTGTTTCCATCAGTCTTACACTGTGAAACACAGATGAGGATGACAGTTATTCAAACAGGCCGTCACAGTCACAGAATCAAAAGCTAGGAACATTACAGTAAATGTCCAGTAGATTCACTCTGTCTCATTTTTAAACTGTTGTACAGTCTGTCAATATGAGATCAGTGTCTTAATGATCCAAGGTGTTTTACTGCAGTTTAAATGTTGCAATTTCTGAAGTTTCCCTTACAAACCAGTCTGTGTTGATGTGCGGAGAAACATGAATCTAACATAAGACGCGCAACCAGTGTTCAAGTTCAGCACTTTATCAGCATTTTTGTGCCTGCCTATCATTAGCACTAAATCTTTAGTTAATAGGTCGGTAAAAAGGAGCAGACTGCCCATGCTAAAGCAGCGCAATTTCTATTGCAGTTAACAGGTGTAGTGCAATCTTTGTGGATCTGGCCCTTAATGTGCACTATACATTGTATTACCATAAGGATAAAGAACCTGTTTGAACACAGTGTATGAGCTGCAGCTAAGAGGGGGCTCTTCCTGCAGAACTCGGTGTACCTAGCGGTACTAAGTGGTTGGTGAGAAACCTCACACTTGTCCTGTTTTCCTGCTGGATCTCCCTCACTTGGGATCCTCCATAAATGAATAATACATTTTCTCACATTTAATTTAGAAAGCAGCTGTAATGAGGCACTTTTACATAGTATTTCGCCACTCTGGGCTTTCACTGTGCAACTGAATATGAAACTGTTAATTGAACTGCCATAAGGGCAAAAAAGCCAGAGATATAAATAATATTCATATTTCAATGAGGTGCAAATTAAATGATTTTGTAAAGCAAATGATATGAACGCGGCAGTATCCTGTATATAAGGCAGCATGAGCTTGTGGTTGAGAGATAACACTCTTCTAAACGTTGACTGGATGTTGTTTTTTTTTTCTAAATGCTTCAACGTCTCATAAAACATAAATTAGTGAAAGCAACTGGACTGAGCACCAGCCAACAACCATAATGCTTTACTGGTGATCAATGTATTAAATGCATGTAGGATTAAGCCTTTAACACTGGATTTTTACATCAAACTACAGTGGTACCTCGCACAACAAATTTAATCCGTTCCAGCGTCACGTTCTGTATGCAAATTTTTTGTTATGCGAATGGACCTTTTCCATAGGAACACATGTAAAACAAATTAATCCGTTCTGGAGCCACGACAAACTCCCATATAAAGTATGTATTACACACCCCTACCTGCACATTTATTCAT
>JAQQAE010000191.1:0-39276 GCA_029823295.1 Pseudamia nigra | reverse complement strand
GTGGAGAATAGTGTGTGTTTGCGTGAAAGTCACATGAAAAACTCTACAGCTCACGACTACTACAATAACTTCTGAGTGTAGGAAATCCATGCACTTCTGGAGCTATTTATTTTCTATTGTTTGGTTAAATAGACATGTTTTGGGCATTTAAACCAAGTTGAGTGTTTGTATTATTCAACATTTTACACCAATTTTTACACTTTTACTGCAAATGAATATTGGCTCCAAATATCGGTTATCAGCCTCCTTAACGACTAGTAATCAGGATCGGTCCTGAAAAACCTGTATCAGTTGATCACTAACAAAAACCATTGAAGAGGGAGGTGCGCCCACACTTTTTGGTATAGTATGTGGAAATAAAGGTTGCGACAAACTCATCCTGTCACAGTCAGCTCAATTTTTCTTTCATCGTCTAAAAATGTCCACAATTTCTGTGTGCACGCTGTTAGAAATACATGCATAAAAATGACCTTTCTCAAAACTTTCATCACTACTTAAATGTCAGTAAAATAACATCCATTCTTTTGAAAATGAATTTAATTGTATTGGTAATACAGCATTTATGTTCTACAGACCATGAACAAAGAACATTTCTCATAACCCAGTCGCTGTATATCAACACAAATGCCACAAGAACAATCCCGTTAATATCTGGAATTTTAACATTTCACTGTATAATTTTATCTGACATTTCAGAAGACTTTAAAATACCTAATGCTAAAAAAAACATACACAATTATAAAATCCCAAGGGATCAAACTTCTGTAGTGCTCCTAGAATATGAACAGATTAAACTTTACTGAATGACAGATTACATTAATTGTATAAACTTGTCAAACAGAGGGTCGACTGATGTGACTTACTGTATGTGTGTCACAAGTTTCTGTGTACAACAATCAGCCCCAAATGTATGGCTTTACTCAGGACAGCTTATTTTAGTCTGTGGCTCATCATGACATGTTGGGAACACACTCATGGCCTTTCATGCCATATATAGATTTTCTGACAGGGAAGAATTGAAAACAAAGTTGTTTGTTCTGTGTAATCCTTTTGTATTGTGTGGTGTGGGCTAGGCTGCTTTCTGGTTTTGCTGGTCCAGTCCAGTTTAAAGCATAAACACGACGTATTCAAACAGGCTGAACCAAATTATCTTTACAACAGTGAATTAAAATGTGACGCGCTACTGTACGTCAATAAATTGTGCAGACGTTGTCACTGAGCTAAATCCACATTTGTGTCAGTAATAAGTAACATGACGTGAGTAATTTGCTTAAACAGTCTAACAAAGAAAGTAGCATTTAACAAGTTGTGACTAAGTGCCAAACCACAGCCAGTGCCAGCAGGAGTAACTGAGGTGGAGATTCACATGGTACCTGTTATTCATATTCTACAAAGATCATGTTCTTTTTGCACATGAAACGAGACATGACACTAAAACTGCACCAGAAGCAGAGATTTGGCAGATGTAGAGATGCCCTCAGGCAAACCATGAAACAAAGAGAGCCTGTCCTTTCCAGTTTTGCCCCGTGGGACCTAACTTTGCAAAAAAAATGACATTACAGTCAAGTGCAGCCGATGATTTTCTGACACCGACAGAATTATGCCACCATTTCCACGTTTGTCAATTTAAAAGACACTTACAAGTTAGGAAAGTAGCAGTACTGTAAAAATGTTGACATATCCAACTGTGGAAATGAATTCAATTAATTATAAAGACTACAGACAGGAAGTTGTCTATGTGACATCATCATGACTCTGTTTCTCAAGAATCTATTCAGAGGTCCTCCTGAGATAGCAGCCATGTTGTTATCGTGATGCTCATACAAAGCTAATATTTCACCTCTGTATTTATGTGAGAAATTCCCGATTCATAAAAATGTACTTTAAACTGACAAACATCATATTGTGGCATAATTGGGTCCCATAACCTGGAAGAGAGACAGAAGGAAGTGGGCGGGACTTAAAGCCTCAAAAGTCAGGTCTACATGACAAATCTGTTTGTTGCACTTTGGTCTCACATATGTCTATCTCAGCAGTTGAACGAGATGCTGATTCACTTCCGCATCTTCTTCTTCTCTTCTTTTTGTGAAACCATCTTATGGGTGCATTAGCTGTACTTAGTGGACTGGAGTCAGTACACTTATTCAAGAGCTCTACTTGTCTAATTCATTATATTCTGTTCAATGGACATGCGACACCACAGCTTTTGCCATAACATTAGTTCGCCGGTCCTGCTTTCAGCAGACTTTGTATTATCAATGGGTTGAATGTATGTAACGTAAAGAATAGTGTGTGTTTCATGAAAGTCACATGAAAAACTCTACAGCTCACGACTACTACAATAACTTGTGAGTCTAAGATCCATGCACTTCTGGAGCTATTTATTTTATATTTGTTTGGTTAAATAAACATGCTTTAGGCATTTATACAAAGTTAAGTGTTTGTATTATTCAACATTTTACGCCAAGTTTTACACTCTTACTGCAAATGAATGTTGGCTTCAAATACCGGTTATCAGCCTCCTTAGCTACTAATAATCAGTATCGGTATCGCTCCTGAAAAACCCATATTGGTCGATCACTATTTTAAACCCACCAAACCCTAGTAGAATGTGTAAAAATCTGACTTAAATAAAAGACATACTGTATATGAATGAAATACCTAAATCTTGCAAGTGCAATGCTGCTCTCATAAAATCCAACAAACAACTCATCTGCTAAACAGTACTGAGTTATACTTTCTGGGACAATCAACCCCAGATGAGCAATAAGCAAACACACTACAGTTTAAGCTAATGCGGAGGTTTGCTTGTCTATAGAGTAAATCCCCACTTCTATTGTGATGCTTCTCATTATGGCTATTATTATTACAGGCTGTGCACTGCTCATCACCATAGCTCATCCTCTGGTATTTCTACGAGTGTAATCCATTGTGTTGGTCCAACAAGCGTGGGCTCATGCCAGTGTTGCCCCTCCCAGCCTGCATACTAAATCAAGGCTGATTAACAGCAACACAAGGAACATTTCAGGGCTGTTCTTTATCCAAATCAGAGTGACCAACTGCGTGGGTCCTTTACATATGCACGTGTGCTCCTCAGGTTAGAAGAGCTATTGTTCATGCTCCTCAGCATTTCTCAGTGGCGTGTTTGTACAAGAAAGAGACTAACTGCTCCAAGGCTACAGTTCATTTAAAACCATTTGGAGTGTGAATATATGTTTAAGGACAGCTCCGAATGCATCTGTGAACATATACACATTCTGAACACTTGATTTCTTGTGTCCAACTTGATGCAAAAAAGTGTTTTGGATTCATTTACTAGCACACTAGTTCAATAATATCCAATATCAATGTCACATCATGCTAACAACAGAGAAGGACTATGTTTCCAAAAAACTAAGAGTGAGAAAAATAGAGTGATTTTTTTTTCTCTTCTAATTCTACACATATTTACTAGAGAGATTTTTCTAGTTTCTACTCTTTGCACAAGAAATAAAGTCAGTACATGTTGGCAATGAAGTGAAAAAAAAAATAATGAGAGAGGGAAAGATTTCTGTTTCTCTTCTCGTAGTAGAATGGTGCTAAGCAGAGGCAGACTTGGAGATCAACAGTTCATCCTACTTGAATAAATGGCCTCAGGCATCCAATCCCATTAAAGCTCTCACTCAAGGGCTGCTGCACAGTATTGTATTTTTGCAGGTTCGGTCAGTTACTATTAACCAAAATTCCACTAATGACTTACTGACGGAAGAAAAATCCGTTTGGTCTTGTTGTTTCCTTTCATGTGCAGCTCATGAGCATCAACATGTTCGTGAGTGACTGCTTGTTTGTGAGTAAGGGTTTTCTGTGTGTGTACGCGCGCGTGCGTGTGAAGCGCGCAGCAGTCAGGATGTCTGCTTTTAGCCGGCCGTTGTAGGCTGATTAACTTTGACAGGCTGCCTCTCAGACCCACCACAAACACAAGCAGTAAAGAGACCAGGCAGCATTTCCACTACAGGAAAGTCTGCCTATGCTGCCTTGACTATTCTCTGTCCACATTTTCAACCGTTAATCCAAAACCAAGCCAAAGCGACTTTACTGACTTGTACTAACTGTCAACCAACTTGAAGCTCAAATTGTGTTACAAAAAGAACATAATAGTGCCACAGTACTATCCTGTGTGATGATGTGGTAACACTGTTTCTTAAATTAAATGAAGCCACACCTGAATCAGGCTGTTTTAAACGCTCACAGGTGGCAAAAACAGATTCCTACAACAGTGCAAATCATGTCACAGGAAGGCAAGTGTGTTACACCAAAGAGCAGAGCCTAGTGTTTTTCTGAACAGTGACAGAAAATTGCTGCTAAACATAAAGCTGTAATGTTTTGCTCCAAGTCATGAAATGGTTCTGTCAAGGGGCGTGCAAAGCCAATCCTCATCTGTCTCCAGCTTGTGTTACTCACCTAACTAATTACCAGATGTTGTGCAAAGTATAGTGTGGATAGAAGGCTCTAAGTGGCCTGTGCAGCATGTCTGAAACGATAGTCATCAAAAAAACAGCTCAAACACCTTCAGCCTGATTTTGCATTTTAGATGCAGAAATCTCCAGAGAAGGATCACTCCAAATTATTTATCTTGTTTCACTTACTCACATCCTTCAAACACTGCTGATATTAATGTGGTTATAATCTGTCAGAAAGACTGATCCAACATTTGAAGAAAATTAGTGATAAAACAGTTTCAGCTGGGGCAAGTAGAATGATTAAAGACATTAAAGAAGATGACATGGTGAAATAAGTAAAACAAGTTACAATTAAAAGCTTTAGCATCTCTAAAGAATTTTTACAATATGTGCCATCTGGTTGGTTTAGTTGATTGTGCCTTAAACCAAAGCAGTTCTTTAAGCCACACTATTACAACTAATGCATCTACGGTATATAAAGGCAGTTGGCTTCCAATCATCTTGACAAAGTGCTAACCATAGCTACAGACTGAAAACGATGAGAGCTACAGTAGATGTACATGTGAGCTACCAGTAGCAGCATCAGAGGAACTGTTGCATGCTGCGAAGAAGCAAGAATGTGACTGAATACAACACTGAAATGCTTTCACATAATCTTATCTGACAGCATGACCACACCTGCGGAGAGAGGTAAAGATTAAGGAGAGAAAGAGAATGTAAATATTATTTGTTGGTGCATGACAGAAAGCACAAGAATATAACAAGAAACAGAGGAAAGTGCAACAAAAAGACCTGAAACGAAATCTGACCCGGCCTCCGCTCACTTGACGGCGGTTCCTTGCAGGTTAAATAACCATAGCCAACACTCTAACAGGTTAGTTTTGTTAGCGTGTGCATTTCTTTCCCCCTCTATCTTTTCACCCTTACTTTCTTCAGCTCTGACAAGCGTTCACTTGTGCTGCTTTTGAACAGCAACCCCATTGTGCCTCTGACAGCAAACAATGCCTGCTGTTGAACCAGCACCCAAAACCACACATTAGCTGTTTGCCTTTTTCTATGCTGTGTATTCTTGTCGTAGACCTAGTCACAAGGCCAGTAAGCAGTTCAACTAGTTAATGGCAGATCTGGGCATGCCACAGTGCCACGTGGGTACTGTAGTATGCTGCTGCAGTCAAGGAATAAAAATGCCTGAAAGGTCAATAAATTAACTGTCATGCTCCCCCTTATATCATAATACAATATGTCTTTTTTAATGGTGCCTCAATAAGTTCCAAAGCAATGTATGCTGATGCCTTTTATTGTAAATAAAACACTTCAGGGAGGCATGTTGCACGTTTATGTGAATCCACAGCACTATATCTTTATTCAACGACAGCTCAGACACAACTGAGCCTGCCCTTGGTTTGAACATTCCTGCCTGCAGCTATAGAGCCTAGCACAGGCCTCCAGAGGTATGTGACCCTCAGTTACATTTATAGGCTTCAGAACTGATAAAGGCATTGCCACAGGCTAACAAATGACTGGCATCTACTCTAAACACAAGTTGTGGTTCTCCCAGTCTCGCTGCCACATCAGTCAGGAGATACAGGAAGAGGAAATGATGAGGTGATGATGCCAGTCCAACACACAAACAGTTTTTATTGTGTTTTAAATATTGATTTAAAGTAAAACATGGGAAACGTAAAAGGTATCAGATGTCAGACTGAATATTTCATACGCAACTGTTTCATTTTCGTCTCCAGAGGCAAACTGATATTGAATGTGACAGCTTTGTCGCTCGCTGACTGATTGAAGACTGACTTCACAGCTTTGTGACTGACTGACTGAATGTTGACCAATAGAGTGACAGTCTGACTTGTTCCATCGTCAACTGATCATCTGACTTACTGATTAATGATTAAAGATTGACAGATTAACTAGTTGCTCTGCTGTAGTTTGGGTGGCACACATTCAAACCCATCGGCCCTTTAGTGTACCCTGTCTTTGTGTTTAGATATTTTCCACCTTTTGCATTATTGTGCAAATTGAAATGCCAAGGAAAGAGCCATTTACACGCACACATACAAACCTAGGGGGTTGAGTGTGGTAGGAAGGAGGGTGGCTGCCTCCATCTCCCTCACTGTCTTGGCAGAAGGGAAGGGGAAATATGATTACCCCGCAGGGGGAATTGTTTCATCAACACCTGGAGCAGATAAATGAAAATAGGAGGATTTATGTACTGAGAACAAGCTTACCTCTGCTGCCAGGAAACAATTAAACAGGAGGCTGCAACACTACCCCCTGTTCTTCCTCTTTCTTTGTGCTACGCCACTATTTTGGAACTCTTCACCTTCTCTATTGTCTTTCTCTTTATGTGTGTTTGAATGCAGTGGTCCGCCTCACAGTGGTGGCACATTTGGAGAAATGATGGCAAGCCTTCGGGAAGGCCATCACTCCCGCAAAGTGTCTCATTAACAGCTGATAGCAAAGTGTCTCTGAAGTGTTGGGATCTCATTTCACTCTGGAGGAAGCAATGGATGCATGCCTCCTGCATAGCTACACAGAGCCATTGCAGCTCTTTCTGCCATAAATTCTGATTTAATCAGGAGATGCAGAGGGAAAGTCTCAATAAATTGCAACCATATGGAAAGTAAAGTGTCCTCATTAATATGTAAACTGTAAAATCATGTCTTGATTCTCAACACAGCTAATCCAAAAACAATGAGCAGAATAAATTGTACATTCATCAAATTAAGGAAAACTGCACAGAACCTAGAATATTACAGTTTTAATGAAATGTATTTTGAAACTGGCTGACTCCATTTCTGTGCGTACATTATTTACTCTGTTAATCTGTTTACTTGAAGGAATTCTCCAAAATATATACATGCAAAGGATAAAAACTTAAAATAGTGATACAATTTCATGCTGAGCTGAGATTGATTGATGTGATCAATATGGTGTGATACGCATCAACACACGAGACTCCCTTGAATCTACACTGTACAAATGAAATGATATGCAGTCGGTCTATATTTAGAAAATCAGATAATAATGTGAGAAATACTGTGTGCAATTTGTGTGTTTTCAATCATTTCCAGAAAAGTATGACAACAAAGCACAAAATTAATCATTCATCTGTCTCTGTTAATAAATCAAATACTGTATCTGTTTCAATCATCCCTTACCATTTTTTGCACGATTATGTTTTCTACTGTACATGCATTATTGTCTGTTTACATGAAATACACTGCTGTTAAATAAAGTACAGTATATACAGCTGAGGCCAATATTTACATTTGCATAAGCAGGCTAATAATTTAGACCTCAACTCTATATAACACTGTATATCCTCCTCCAGCTTTGTGTCCATAAACAATCCTTCTCAGATCTGAGCTCATTTCTTTTGTTTCTGACGTGAGGCTTTCACAAGCGATGCCTCGACTCTTCTCTGTAGTGAACATTGGACAAATGTTAATTTTTATCTTCGACCATTACTCAGTGACAGAGTGGCGGTTTGTGTTATGTTTGAAAAAAACATCAGTTCTTCTGGGGGTTAATAACCCTAGTCATTATTGTTTTCCTAAAATAATTCTGCTTTTCTTTGGAAAAAAAAAAAAACTTACTGTTTCTGTGTGGAACTAGAAATCACTCAGAGCGCAGACCTCTGCCAAGGCAGCTCAATTTCTCTTCATAGTGAAAACCTACCATTATCATTTAACTTATGCTAATTTTCCCATAATGTTATGCCACCCAAAAGTAATATTCTTAAATTTATTCAACCCTCATTATTGGATCCTTTGACCACAAAAACCTACCATTAGCATTCAGAATCACATATATATCATTATTAGTTCAATAGTTAATCACCAAAATAATATTTCCATAATGGTGGTTTTCTCCTGGATCTACATCCGGAGATGTTGAAGATACGTCATATCTGTGGAAACATTACTGAATCAGCAGACTTTCCACTGCAGTTGTTTTTAGTACTTTCAGTACTTTATTAATCCCTTGCAGGAAATTCATTTTTGCTGCTGTGCCAGGTGCATGTCTCTAGTTTTATTTACTACCTTATAGTAGCCATTTTTCCTCAACCCTGTAAGTATAAGCATTCTGGATCACTATAGCTGGGATATTGCCCATATCTTCATCAAACATTGTGATTTGATCAAATCTATTATAGTGTTATGTTTTTTGGCTATATTTTCTGGGTGTTATTTGTGAAGCTACAAAGACAAATGTTGAATTTGGCCCATGGTGAAGAATCCTTTAAAAAATCTTCTGGATCCAGGGGATGATCCAGATCACTCCCATTTCTGACCTACGCTGAAAGTTTCATCCAAATCCATCCATAAATTTTGAGTTATGTTGAAAACGAACAACCAGATAAAAAAAACTATCACGCACAAAAACCTCTTTGGCAGAGGTAACTAGCATGCTTTCAAATGTTCTGTTAAAAATCTTTTTTGAACAGTAATTTTTTTTTAAAAAAAGGGTGAAAGACACCTCTATAATTTTGCCCCCCATGAATTAAATAACTTGCACTGTAGGCTGTGAATAAAAACAACATTTAGAGTTGAACTGCTCATTTACATCATTACGACATGCAATCACAGAAACTGCGACATGACAGTAACCAGATTGCATTCATGTTCTAATTAAAAGCCCTACCTACAAATCATTATATCACTGTGGCCAGGAATAGTGTGGTATTTGAGCTGCACACAGCTAAAGCAGCTGCTGTGCTTGGAGGCTGAGAGATGTGGAATGCAAACAGTGGCTTGGCAGAGTTCTGTTTATGTTCTCTCGCTCTCACACGCTGCCTGTTTTCTTTATTGACTCAACAACTGGCCTTGTGCTCCGGCTCTGTCTGTGTGTATTTGTAATTTTGATCTTATTCCATGCCTTGGGTGACGCCCTGTTGGCTTTAAGGTGTCTGTCCTCGATTCAGACGCATTGACAAAGTGGCCTCTCTGAAATTAACTGTGTGGTCCGTTTGAAAGAAGGGAGCACTTGATCTAAAGGTATACAACCTGCAGATTAAAAAGGGAAAAAAAAAAGAATTGAATGTATTTGTACACTCAGAATAAGAGCATGGAGAGTAGAGAAGTAGAAGTCTGACGACACTTTTGGTAGATGTGTCACCTACACCTCAGTGTGGGTGACAGAACTGGTCGCGTCCTTGCAGGTTTTACTACGGGGGCTGCGTTACATATGCCTTACTGTACATCCCATTATATTTCAAACACATTCTCCCTCTTCACACTACGGAGCACGCAGCTGCAACGCTGACTTTTATGGAGTACCAGAGAATTCAGGTGAGGACAGCCCGAGCTGGCAATGGGTCAAAAACCTGTAGACCAACTGATGTGTGAAATCTGGTTCCTAAACAAGAGACTTGTGTTTTGTGTAGACACACAACATTTAACTGTATCATTTCTTGCTGATAAATAGATTTCCCCTGTAAAATACTCATAGGCCATATTTACTGAATATTACAAGAGTTCTGGGCTGCAATTATTTCTTCTCTATAGATTAGAAGTGGAAGGGTTTGTGTGAGCATATTGCTTACTGTGCTTTATGGGAGAAACATATGCCTGAGTTGGGTAAATAACATTGGTGAAGGCTTATATTAGGTTTAAGAAATCATAAATAAATTTGCCCCCTTTTCTAAAGTATCTAGTATGAGTATTCTTTCACCGTCGGATTGAAAATGAAAGATAAACAGGGAAAAAAAAACATTTACAGTTATTTAGAGGATGATTGATGGGCATGATATTTAATATAAGCTTCATCATGAGCCAGGAGGAAAATAAGACCTTGTAAAAGCAAGAGTATACAGGTTTTCCCTACAGTTACACGGGAACGCAACGTCGAAGGTGGAAATATAATCTGCTGACATTTCTTTAAAAAAAAACAAAAAAACAATTATCTGATTTCTGGAGTTCTCAGATTGTTGGAGATCATGTAAACAGCATAATGTGATATTATCAGATAACTGCATTACCTGATAATGAGAAATAGGATTAACGCACCTAGATTTCTCCCGAATATTCCAATGTCTTTCCGTAGATCTGTTAATCTGATTTATTTCATTCTTTAAAATCTGCACATATGTAAAAAGGCATAGAAAATTATAATTACATTTTTTAGGAATGAGTGGAAGAAGACCTATCACGCCAAGCCCAGGGGCAGATGCTTGCCGTATGAAAGCTAACCATCGTTTTTTTCCTCATGGAGTCTAAACGAACAACAGCAGTGGTGCTACTTATTTTTCAGGCCCATGAGCTCCCCCGTTACGACAGCGAACACGAAGAATGTAGGCGTTACCATGTTCAGCAAGTCAACAGGGAGTTGGAGTCTTACGTCACTATGTGTGTACATACGCCAGAAGAAATCTGATCATGGACTGAAACATGAAAACCAGGGTTTTTCAGTTAGCATCTGAAGTTCAAGTAGACACATCAGAGCCTAGTATTACAATCATCTGATTATTAACAGTTATCAGATATTTATGGTCATGCAAACAGTTGTACTTTTCTGGAGACAGCACTAATGGTGAATGTCATTAGAATTGGAAGTGTATGTTGACTTCTCCAAAGAGCAGATTTGTGTCTTTGAGCTATTCTCCAGGTCAAAATGATCTCAAAATGCACCGTTTTCAGGTGTGTTTTATGGAATGTGTGGTATGCTGTTCAGAAGTACGGAGTCACAGTGTTCATACATCTCCAACGATCACTTCACTGACATAACATTTGTTCAAAGTAATGATCAAAACAGAGTTAATTAATCTAAAATGACGATTAACCCATTTCACTTCACCTACAATGAAGCAGCAACAGACTCCTCCATGTCCACACCACCTGCCAAACAAAGCCATTCAGATTCCATGAGCATAGTGTGGATAGGCGACAAAGTTTTTCATTTCAACAGAAAAACCGAGTGTGGCAGCTCAGCCCTAAGTTGTCAGGCAAATGTCATCTCGACAGAGAATGGAACACAAGTGGCAATGGGAAAGAGAGAAATTCCACATTGCATAACCACCCTCTTATCTAAGCTCTATTATCTTGGCCATGGCTTGTTATGTGGCTGCCAAAGCTATCACACAATACACTGAAGCAATAGTCCTTACTTGGCTTTCATTCACCCACACATACACAAAATAGGCTAAATGCTGCAAGCACAATCAACATTCTAACAAACAAACAATGTGCCGTAATAAATCACAGGTCAATGTATCACCGTATCTTATTTCAGACAGGGAGCTGAGTGCTGAGCAATTATTGTCAGCATCACTTGGCCTATAAAGACTATTCCCCTCAGAGCAGGTGTTTGTAGAGAGCGTCAGTAGCAGAAGAGCATGTCGACAACTGTTAACGCTAATTGCTTTCACACCAAGAGCGATCTATTAAGAAAACATGCAGCAAGACTCCACGTAATGTCACGACTGCGTGAGTCATGCTTTTAAAAACAAGGCCCTCCTTTAAAACAGGACCACATGGACCAGAGCCTGGTGTTTTGATGATTTCAAACATTATGACACTGGAGAATTATCCACTGGTAAATTATGTTACCTATAAATATCACATATGCAGTGCTTTTTTGCATTTTCAGGAGCTCTAAGGCGTTTTATGGAGCGGAATTAGCTTTTACTCATGCCTGAAAGTCATAGAAATATACAAACAGTTTATATTGTGTAATGTACATCCAGTATATGTCTGATACAGTGAGTTCTCTATCACAGCTTCTTTTACCTATACTAAAATGGCCAACAGCCCACTTGGTTGTGAAGTGTTATCACTAGTTTGACAGCGAGCACTGCTGAAACCATTAATGTTTTTTTTCTGCCTGTACACAATTCTGTAACACCAGTCCCCCTTTTGGAAAAACGACCTGCCTTCACATGCAAACACAACTCTGAAAAGGGATTCGAGTGATGTGAGAGCTGAAGCAAGGCCAGTCTTTCAGAGATCTCTCTTTGGTTTCTGTCAGCGAAGGACACGGCTGAAAAGGAAAACAGTCATTACTTAATGAGCCACTTTAAGAGTGGCCTCTCTATTATGGTTCATTATTTTTATTGTAAATCCCCCACAACCCTCGTCTGTTAGTCATTCATTTCGAGCTCCTGCACCCAAGTACACCATTGTATATTAACCAAAACCACAGAACTGGAAAATACCCTATCTGAATGACAAATATGATTACTATGAAGTTATCTGCAAATTATTCCTTTTTCTCAAAGTGCTAAAATGAAATGTCTTTTGTTAACAGTGTTTAATAACACGCATTAATCACGCAGTCGAGGAACCAGAGAGGGGTTATGAAAGGCAAGAAAGAGGGGGACAAATCAGCAGTGGATAATTACCGGGGAACCTTCGAACAGTGCAGCTCCTAATCCATCGCAGGCTCAGAGACAGCATCTTAATCACAGCATAATTACATCCTGTCATTCACTGCTATGAAAACACTGAGACAGGAAGATGGAAGACAGCTCACAACGACAAGCAGGAAATGGATATATGTGCCTACAACAAGCTACCCACATGCTTTTATGTGCCACTTAATATGTGTCAGCTATGTTGAACTGTCTGCACATTTCAGCATTTCTTTATGAGTTACAGTGCCTGACAACAAAGATTCTCTTATTCTGAGGTTTCATAGCCCTGGTTTATTCAGGCTGTGCAGTGATACCTCAAAACAGATGACTGACAGTGCTTCAAAAGGCGCTCAAGGCCGGCATGCATTTATGCCACTATCCTCAAGAATCTTTAGCGGTGCTGCAGGCTGAATGCTTCAAATGCTATCTAAGTACAGATGTAAATACTTTTTGGTGCATACTGAAATAAGTCAGTCAATGGCTAAGAGTCTTTTCATGCCATCTTTCATCACAGAGTTTATGATGGAAGCCATAACTTCAAATCTTAGTTTTCATTCCAGCCCTGCTCACTCTGGTCCATCATGGCATTTGACAAGCCCATGCATTTAATCCCGTTACGTTATAGTTCTGTAATATTGACCATAGTGACGTTGAAGCATACATTCTGTGCCACTAAAAAGTACATCATCTGAATTTTATGGTAGCATTCAGCATAGTGCTGTTTCCTTATTCAATTACACGCATCTTATCTGTGAAAAATCACAGCATTCTCTCTCTCTCGCTCTATAACGCTCTACTCTATGCTCTGTCTTATTTGCAGACACAGTCAGTGAAGCACAAGTTGATTTTCCATTATTAATTAAAAAGGCAGTAAACAAAACTGTATGGATGTTTTATGTTTATCTCTAGAAATTTGTTCAAAAAATGACTGCTGAAGAAATTAAAGACCTGTGTTTTATGATTTGAAATTTTCACCTTTTTTGTCTTTTATCTAAAATCAGCATATACTGTATTTTTGTCCCAGAGCCTTTTACAGGGAAGAATTGGGCATCTGTAATGATCATCCTACCTGAAAGACTTAAACAACATCACATGTTTCTCTCTGCTGTCACTGTAGGGTGATATCACCCCTGATATCAACCCTGTCACCACCGAGCTCTGGCTCCCTAGTGGGATCTCTGATTGGCTGCTATTTATAGAGCTACATCCTGTAATCGGCAAGGGGAATCTTTTATCAAATAAAGCCCACTTGTGGCATCTTTTCTAATCTAGTTTTATTTAGGCAAATTTAGTGTCCATCAGTTGGTATTTAATGTGTATTTTAATGATAACTTTCATAACATACATCTCCAAATAACTGGAATTTCTTCAGCAAAAATGGTTTACATTGCTGTACCTTTTAGCCAAACATGCTGAGATAGCTTTTTTTTCTCAGCTCCTGTTGCTCTATATCTATATCTATCCTGGCATTTTGGCACTAGAAAACATGGACGAGTAGTGTTGTAGTTACACAGAAGCTGTGGAAGTGGCTGATATGCTTCCAGATCCACACAAACACACATCCACAAAACACCAGAACCTTCATTTGGTGGATATATTTAGGTCACTGGTCGATGACTTGGACAGATGCACAGCGGAGGTTCAATCCTGTGTTTATGCGTTAGAGAGAGAGAGAGAGAGAGACGGCCAGTGAATGTGACCATGCATTTATCAGCCATGCTGTTGCCTACGGTATGTGACAGTTAGAGAGAGCTGGGGCTAAGGGACGTCCCACTGGCATTAAGAAACCTCTCTCCGTGGGAAGCATCAGCCAATGAGCAGAGGAGCCTCGGGGGACTGCCTTGTTAATTAAAGTTGGAGTTGTTTGTCAGTGCTGGCATATGATACACAGCACTATCACTGTCGGGGGAAAAAGAAAACACGAAAGCAAGATTGCTGCAACCCCTGCAACAAATCTGCTGTCTCACTATGGAAGCAAGACGTCTTACTAGAGCAATGAGTGATGTAGCATCGAGTGTCAGTATCAGTTTGCAGTGTGCTACTCATCCAGCAATCAGATTATATCCTGCAGCGGCACACAGAGTTGACCAGGAGAAAAAGATGGGATTTTGAGCCGCTGAATATGCATGAAATGAAGCATCCTGCTGGTTCATTTGAAAGTTCTCCAACAATCAAGAGGCTCAGAAGTACAACCAAGATTGAAGCCTATGGGTCTCTATCCAATCTGCAACAATTGCTCCATAAAGTGATAAGTAATATGGGATTATTTGTTTAAAAAGACATGTTCATCTACTTACAGCATATTGAAGGTGAACTTTTTGGTTCCATTTCTCCTCTAAAATGATGACCTGATGACCCTTTGACAGGCAATTTTTGGGGGGAATTTTCTGATGCTTGTAGATTCAGCAATTACCCTCTTACTTGAAAAATTAGTAGATTAATTCACAATGCAAATAAGTGTAATTTTGCCATTTGAAAGAGGAGTGAATCTGACAACAGTAAAACTTCTGTACCAGGATGTGCACAAATAAGCATATCAGGAACTGCACGTAAGGGATGCATACACAGTGGTACCCCGGATAACAAACGCTTCTGACGACGAAAAATTCGGATATCAAAGGAAAAAAAAAAAAAAAATCCGCAAAACATTTGAACCGCATAACAAAAAAAATTCACTCAACGAAAGAAAACGTGTCTACGACCGGGTCACGTATGCATCACTTCCGGGTCTCGACGAGAAGGACCTGGAAGTCAGAGCAAATCATTTTTAGAACTAATTTCATTCATTCCGTTTCAGATAATTAACATAACTTCCTTTTCAAATAATAATAATGAATAAATGTGCACGTACGAGTGTGTAATACATACTTTATATGGGAGTTTGTCGTGGGTCCAGAACGGATTAATTGGTTTTACATGTATTCCTTCGGAAAAAGTCGCTTCGGATAATGAATGATTCAGGCACAGATTAAATTCGTAATCCGGGGCACAACTGTACAGGTATTAGAGCAAAGAGCCTCACAATAAGTGCATTTTTTTCTTACTGGTGCTCAGTTTGAAACCATGTTGATGAAATACAAAGTCATATTTGTAACTGGAGTGTTGCTGGCTTCGATTCATACACCAGCTGGGAAAATACGGATGGAGAAAGTGAAGCAGCAACTCACAGCTTCGCTAACAGCTACTGTCAAGATCCCCTAAGGCAGGGAACTTAATTCCCCCATATTGCGCTGTTGAAGCTGCTCAGACACCAACTGCAGATGATGATGATTAGTAAAACTGTGTAAAAACAGTGTAAAACAGGGCTACACGGAAAAAGGGCAAACATACTTATCAAATCTCGTCTGTACATACTGTATAAACACAAACACACTAGAGAGATGATCAAAAGCTTCACTCTGAAAAACACATCTTTGCTCACTTGCCTGGCCTTTCGCGTTCCTCCACTCGATACTGTTGTAATATCACTAAATCAACTAAACCTAAAACCCCATTAGAGTGAATTTAGGAACTCACGCTGTGGAATGAAAAACCCAAACAAATCTGTAAATTCATGTTAAAGCAGATGAACAGAAGGATTGTGGATTAACGAGAGGGGATTTGCCACTCCAACGTCACTCACAGAGCAAATGGAGCAAATCAAACATCTTATTAATACTGTGACAGATGGATAATCGTGTCATTTTATTATCTGCTCACTTGTTCAATACCCACAGGGACACTTCTGGAGGGTTTAAGCCACAGCGGGAAATATTTTTATTGTCATGCTGTCAAGTCTAAACATTCTATCACTACAAAGTCAACTTTTAAGCATTGATAAAAATGATTCCCTCTTAATTGCCACAATTCTCTAATGGATTTTTGACTGGTATCACCTTTTTTTCAGTTCAGGCATCTTAATTTATTTCTTTGCTCAAAGAAATATGAAAGCAACCACGTACATTCAAGGTTTTCTCATTCTGTTCCAAAAACCCACATTAGCAAAGTGACAGAGCTGGCTCACTGAATCATCGCTGTATCACTCCTATCCTTGTTCAAATCACGATAAGGTGCCTGTAACAAAGCAAAATGCCTGCGTTTGTGCAGCTGCTTTGCACAGGTAAGTAAAGCAGCCTTCTGATGAGAAACACGGGGATTCAAAGAAAATAAATGCGCTATAATCAAATGGAGCCACTGCTGCAAATTGCTTTCAACTGTAATGAAACAGGTTATAAGAGCAACAAGACCACTGTACATCCTAAGCCTTCATCAGGGGAGCTTGATCCTATCAGGACAGAGCAGGAATATCAACAACAACAACAACAAGCCAGTGTGTTTGGAGTCAAAGTGCTCTGGTAGAACACCATAACCTCAAGGTCTGATGAGCAGCAGATGTGCACAAGTTGCGGATGAAAATAGGACAATCAAATGACGGTGACAGTAACCCAAAAATGACAAATTTCATGACACATTCTCATCCCGAAAGGCTTTTGGGGTTTTGGGTTGTGTGGAGCTTAGGAGATAAAAGATATCTTTTTGCAGGTATGTTGGCCATGTGAGCTCCGTGAACTCTGGGAGGATGGAATATCAATGTTAGGAGAATGCTAATGAGACAGTAGTGAGACTGTATGGTCTGACATACATTCAGCCATGCAGGCCATTAGTCACTACTGAGGTCACCACTCATTCTCTCCACCGGGGGGTGTGAGTTTATCGGAGCATGATGCAATAGGTCAGAGCTATTCCCCGACCAAATGCTGCTGTGTCCTCCTCATAATTGATGAGCAATTAGCACAGGTAGCATAGGTCATGAGCTCCACTCAAGCATACAATAATTGATGAAAGCATGACTCGTGACCGATCGGGAGACATTTACACAGTGTAAATTACATTTACTTTCCTGAAGCTGTGATCACATTACCTACTGTAATGCAACTTGAAGGCTATGAGATTACTGTCATTGACAGGGAGCTGTTTATAAATGTAGCATATAATATTCTGCTTCACATATTCACCACCAGCAGGAAAATTAAGGGACAACACACAAAAACTGTTCAGTCCATCGTGTAATTGTACGAGTTCTATAGACATCATTTAATAAGCACAGTCCATTTGCATGCAAATCAGAACAATTACCAACAAGTGGCTGATGTGTGAGTATCATTTCATATAGAGCAGTATCATGCCTGATTTACTTAACACTGTAACATAAGCTTGTACGTGGAGAACAGTGTTTTCTCAGTGTTCATTCAGCGAGGATTTAGCACTTGAGGAAGAAAATCATTACAGTGTGTGAATTACCCAACAAAAACTGGGTAATTATTTAACCTCATTTCCCCTTAAAACAGAAAGAAGCAGCAGTTTTATGATGATAAAGCACCCAGAAAGTAAATGTTTCAAAGCTGTACCCTGCACTGCAACAACTACCTGGGTAATAACAAGAATAGAGAAGTACCAAATAAACAAATTTTACCAAAACATCCACCACTGCAGTAAACCTGGGCAAAGATATTCCTAGATTTTAGAACAAGAGCAGAGACTGTCAGAAGATTCCGGTAAAATACACGTTGCCTCTTTGACATCGGCAAAGTCTCCCACAGTCAGCAGCTGTCACAAGTGGCAACACATAGGGCAGAACTACTTCCACACACATCGGAGCACGTTGCAATCATGCAAATCATTTAAAGTGGGCACTGTCACACATATTTTATGCACATTTGATAACAGGTTTATGTAAGGGAACCTCTGCTGTAACATCCTTGCGGCAGCAGTCTGTTTATCTTTACGCTTTACAAAGTCCACACTGTGTGTTTTAGGTTAAAAGGTCTCATACTTCATATCTGCAGCTTGTCATTCTATATTCATTTCTGTTTGTGTGCAGTATCTGTCATCCTTTCTGCATTTAATATAATGTAATAAAAGTTAATTGTGGTTAAGGGTCATGAACATTCACTTTCCACTGACACCCCTCCCCTTATCCATCCCTTATCTACTTTCAGACCATTTCTAAGCACCATGACAGACCAGGCCAAATGGAATAGCAATATAATTACTGCTGACCCGAACAGGTTAAACTTGTTAACAGATGGGAGGGATGGCAAATTGATGATCGTCTGAAAGTGAGTGCATCCTCTCTTCAGCTGTTGAAAGAAAGCGATGCTGTTTCATGTAGTTATTTTTGAGTAAATCTGCATTCTACCCTGATATTACACTGACTAAGCACTATGTAGGAGGCAGGAGTCAATCATGGCTGATTAATACCGTGGCTAAGCCTACATGGGAGGTTGTCACTGAAATGAGGTGGCCTCCGGTGTGATCCATGGGCTTTCAAATGAGGTCATCATCTTTAAATATAGACCTCAGTGGATATGTAGCAATGTTTATTAAAGCTATGATATTTCAACTTGTACAAAGCTTCTATTCCCAGAATGAGCCATGAAAGAATGTCACTCTGCCAAGCATCCCGCAGGGAAGAGTGTTTTATTTGTCATTTGGGACATAATGAGATAAAAGAGATTAGAGGATGTCACAAGAGAACCTCCTTTCCTTCTGGAATCATTACTCCCAACCTCACACAGCAATGATAGAAATAGAGTTATCAGCATGTGGGGTATCAACGGTGACAGATGACTGGGGCAATCAGCAGTTTATTGAAGAGTAAAATGTCAAGAGTTCATTTATAGCTCCTACTGTGGAAGAATAGAAAACAGCCTGCTTGAGAATCATTACTAACACAGTCATACCTGTTTGTTTTCTTTTATAAATCAAATACACCCAAGGAACGACATCTCCTTCACAAGGCTGTGATCTTAAGTTCTACGCTGCAGTAGTACAGTACCCACATTTGCTTTATGGACCAGGTAGACCAATAAGGCAACACCTGAAGATTAAGAATTGACCTGCACTGTCAACGAGTCTATGAGACATTAATCAAACCTGGGATTGAAGAAGTGGCAGCTGAACCTCTGATCTACACTTTGAGAACAGACATTCTTATCCACTCTCTAATTGGCATCATCTCAAGTAAATCAGAGACAAATTACCAGTCCTCCCATTGCTGATAAGTGTGTGGGGGAGGGGGGGATCCACACTTTGGGAATCACTCCAGTGATGAAGAATGCAGCACACACGCGCACGCATACGCACGCACGCACACACACACACACAAACGGACATACAGGTAATGATCCAATCCATCCTTACCTCCAGACGATCCAGGCTTATGAAACTGGCAATAGCAAATCCATCAATGATATCCTCCTCCTGTGAACTGGACTCCCGTCTCTTCCTCCGGGGGGGACGCGGAGCTCTGGGGGAGGCTGCGGGGTGCGGCGCCTTTTTACCGGGTAGGGAGGCGGCGTCCCTCCCCGGACTGTGTCCCTCCCTGTCGGAGCAGGAGGAGTTGGGGTCGGGGCTGCGGGCTTCTCTGCTCCCTGCTTCCCGCAACCTCCGCACCCTCTCCCGCTTGGACCGGCATCTCCGACCCTGCTTCAATTTGCCATCCATGTTGTTAGAGAAAGCTCGCAGCGTCAGAAGAAATATAAATATAACTCCCCGGTATGCGCTCGCCTGAACGGTCGCTGCACCGTGTAACAACAAATAACACACACTGGACTGAGAATTGTAGGCTGCGCTATAGCAGTGTGAGAGCGTGTGTGTGTGTGTGTGTGTGTGTGCCTAAATAACAACGCAAATATAGCCTTATAACACTGAGTGACCTTGAGTACAAACCTCCCCAATCTCCATTACGATAAGCAAATGTTCAAGTATCCCACACAGGCGATAGAGAGAAACCAAAGCGACGCGGATCCACACGTTATTTTGTCACGAATCCGCACTCTGTCGACGCGGTATCCGTTAAAGCAGGTGCAAAACAGTGAAATAGTTACAATCCACGCATTACACACGCTTTGTAACTTTTGTGGCATCGGAATAATAACCGATAAAGCCTAACCTCGCTGCATACCGCAGACAGCGCAGGGAAATCATGTCGCTGCCCGTTGTTGTTTTCCACCAACCCGAACCATGATCCAAGGCTGTCAAATAAAGAGCTGGGGATACTATCCGTCCGGAGCGGAACGCCTGGCGAACAACTACCTATCGATTGTGGCTCTTGGATGTGTGAATAATCCCGTACGCGTTGACTTTTAAGCCATATTCCTGTGCTCGCTGCGCTTCACGGGGAAAGGATCCCAAGTCTGAGAGATACTTATATGCGCAATATTTCCTAAATGATCCGAAGCGTCCGAATAAGACAACCATCCGGTGAGTAATCAAACTCCACAAGGCGACGAAGCGGTCTATTCCAGTTTAGATCATGTTGAGTTTCCTATAAATCCACTTCAGTCCGTCCCCTGGTTGCTCAGTTGCTCAGTGGCTCGTGGTATTTTCTATTCACATAATAAGGCTTTGATAAGTGTCCTTAAAGCGACAGGAGTGATTAAAATCCCCTCCTCCTCCCCCCACCCCCCTCATTCCCTTCATCCGAAATTAAGAGACAGTCAAGCTTCACTGAACTGACGTATTTCCGCCACTTCTGGCCTACAATGTACCAAACGAAGGACGCTGGTGCAAACAGAGGGGGTCTTCTCTCTCATACCGTTGCATGTACTTGGCCACACAAAGCACTATTTTTGTCTGTGTGCCAGTCTGCCAGAGTTGATGCCACATCATGTGTTTCCCACTGACTGTTAAATAGACATCTGTCAGGTGTGGACATCTTCACCTTTCTGCACTGGGTGGGCTTGTCAGGAAAGCACAAAGTGACAATTTGCTCCCACATTAAGATCACATTCAAGCATATATTCATCCAAATATTTGCCTTATGCTGTGTCTCAGCTTTCCTCGTCTGCAGTGGGGGGACCTTCGGTGGACCCTCTGGGGACCCCGTCATCAAACTAAAAAAACGGCTCAATTTCAGTGTGATTTCAGTCAATTCAGTCACTCAAAATGAGGACATTGATAACTCACCGATACTGATGGCTTTACATGAAACTGAAAAAACAAGCAAACCTTCAGTGAGGAAAAGGAAACTGGTGGAGGATTTGGTAAAGTGTTATAAACTGTCTACTATTCTATTTAACTCCATGTCAATAATAAAAGTGCAAGGTTATACATAATGGAAAAACATATATAAAAATCAACCTACTTAAATGGGTGTCAAAAACCACCTGCATGTAGCTAAGAAAACAAAACAGAGCCTTTCATTGGATTAATACTGCCATAATTAATATATTTCACCTGCAACTAATTATTTAACCCTGATGCAGTGAGTCATTTTCCTCATCTTTTTTTGTCCCTTATTGTAGACATATTGCATGATAACACCGTGACAACACCATGGGACTCAAAGACAGAAAGACTGCTTCATTTTTACACATGGACTGGCTTCCACAGAGTCCAGACCCATTCAGAATATTTTGGATTTGCCAGAGGAGACTTTACGCAGTATTTCGACTTCCATCAATACAGGGTACTGGCAAAAAATAAAATCAACTATGGAAATAGATGTTTTGGCATTAAACTTACCAAAAACACCACAGCATCTACCTTTTCTGATCAGCACTGTAGGTGATATAAACACAATGAACATGAAGGACATATTCATCATGACACGCAAGCATAACCTCAAACTAATGTTCTCATTGATAATACCATTTTATTTCTAGACTGCCCTTAAGTACACATACATATAATTTTGAGAAAAAAACCCAATGATGCATACAAAAGTAACAATATTTATCAGCTCATTCGTAAATGCCTGGTTAATATTTGCATAATGCTTTGGAAGCTTGCACTCTCCCTCCAAGCTTGAATAAAAGAATATTCCTGTAAACTGTGAGCCGGTAATTTTACATGTCAGGTTTTATTAGGGTCATTTTGTAATTTATCAGTCATTCATCATGGTTGCCTCTTTCCTGCACGGCCCGTAAAATGCACATAGGATGTCACATATACATAATAAACATAAGCCGCTTGACACATGACAAACTGTGACATATAATGGGTTCACACCCTGCAGGATGCAAATACATAATAAACTCCTTAACCTAGTGAGTGAGCCGCTCATTCCACTGGCTATCTGATGACAGAAGACACCCAAGGGCTATTCTTTGCAATCGGAGTGTGAAGAAACAGTAACGACAAAGAGTTAATATCACAGCCTCACTGGTAGAAAGTGTGAAAGGTGAAGATAAAGTCCAGTATTCAGTCGGTTTAAAACCTCGCAATGAACCTTTTCACAAATTAGTTGATCTTCAGTGTAGAGCAAGTAAAGCTGCGAGATCCAGGCTGAAATATTTAAGCAGTTAGTGCAGTAGCTCAGGTGTGAGGATTTTTTTTCCTTTTATGGCTTTAGTTTGTGACAAAAGTGCAGAAAAACACATCAGAATGCAAAACAAACTTTTATGCAAATGCAGTGTGCTGGAGGGTAAATTATCTTGAGTGATGGAGGTGATTAAACCAGAGACGATGCAGCGTAAGTGAGTCAGATAAAGTTTTTATGAGACTGTGCTTTATCATGTTACACCTTGGTTTCACCGAGGAAATAATAAAAAATCATTGGACTTTGTTGTGACATGCATCTGTTTGACAGAAGACGGATGTGTTGAAGAGAGCGATGAATACCATGTCAATCACTGAGGCAAATGGACCTTCCAGAAACCTGAGATTGTATCACTTTCATGTTACTTTAACCTCTGTAACTATTCTGAATAAACCCCTCTCTGTTTGAGTGGCTTTGCAAGAACTAATTCAGTAAGGAGATTAAAAAACGGGGGAAAAGGTATGGTGAGAGAGCCACGGAGGAGAGGGAAGAGATTACCTCTGTTTCTTCCATGCTACTATTTGCTGTGAGCTTAATCCATAGCTACAGACTCTGAGCTCCCACATCGCAGTCATTTAAACACTAACTCTTTGAAACGCTTAGACTCAGCTGTGCTGGAAAGTGAAGGGGGGAGCCTGTCATACTTTTATGACGCTTAAGTGGCAGAATTGTTTTTCTTTGCCACGATGATAAAGACTCATTCTATGCCACTGAGGTCAAGGTGCTTGCTGCTTGAAGGGTTATTTTCCATTGAGATAGCTAGGAGTGCCATACATGGTACTGAAAGGTAAGGGATCTGAAGCAAAAAAATAAAGAAATAAATACAAAATCTCAAGCGTACACTATCTTTTGTGAAGAATATCGCCCCACAGAAATCAATAAGCTGGATTTCACACTTGAACACCAGACAGCTGTAAGACACAAAAATCCCCAGACTGTGAAGAATCTATATATGGTTTGTTATAACATAATCTACACTCAAGACAAAATGTTGCATGTTAGTAGGATCTTCATCATCCATTAGTAGGTAATATTTGGAAATCCTGTAAAGTGCAGGTGTCTCACTGGGTGGTCCTGAACCTCTTTTTCCGTGTGGTGGACAAAGACTGTAACTCTGAAGCAAACACTTTGTGGTTTTCTCAGTACAGTGTGGTGGAGGCAGAAGTAAGCGACTATCCACCACCTTGACACCACACCTTTACTTTCCACCTACAGCACTGAGCTGGGGCTTAAAAAGAGATTCATGTAACAAAAAGGCCCCAGGGTTGATCACTCCTGGCTTTAAGTGTCTGCCCTGGATAATATTAAGACTTTGGATCAACTTTAGCTGGAATGGCTTGTTAGATTTTCGTTCACCTTATATATGAGCAAGATTCTAAATTCCTTTTTGGCTCACTGGAAGTAAAGTATCACCTGAACATATTAATGCCAACGGTGGACGTTAGTTATGTGAGAAAAACATCAGGGTCTCAACAGTTAAAGTTAACAGTTACAGTAAGTGGACTGTGCTGTACACAGACACTAGTGGCATTTATTTTTCCTGGAAGTGAGTTGATATTGTGACACTTTGTGATTAGTGTGTGTAGTTGAATTGGTGCAAACGTTGTGTACTCTCACAACTAAAAATGTTCTGTACTCAAATGTGCTTGGGATTAAAGAAACAAAATCATTTGTTGAAGAATAAATGTAACAAGAAATAATCCAAATAGAGGAGAGAAACAATGTGCCAAATCATTCTGAAAGGCATAACGCTGAGTCATACTACAAGTATGACTCAAGTCCATATAAACATACAGTGATGGCCAAAATTATTACAACTCCTGACAGACAACATCTACGAACCCGTTGCTCACTCATTAGCTCCTTCTTCACCTTAAACCTTTCACATGACTTTCACAGCCGGGAAAAGACTAAGTAGTTCACACTAACTGACTGGTTTCAGCAATTTTTTTATGGCAACTGAAAGACGAGGGATCACACATTTAATGACTGCGCCTGATGAGGGATCACACACTAACCATGAACACACTACAAACCGTAAACCAATATGGATTATAAACGGCTGGCTGGTGCTGCTTTTGCCACCAAAATGGTTTTTGAGCCATCCAAGAACAAAAACAGTTTCTTTTGCTGGCTGTTTGCAATTGTTATTTTGATATTCCCGCTAAGTTCTGTCGTCTTTCTCATCTGACGCTATTTCCTGTGGCCCATCGACTCTTTCTCATTGGCTGTTGGCAGCATGTGTTTGCAGTCGGGGCAGTAATCATTACACGCTATGAGACTGTGTCCGGAGTTGGCTCAAAAAATCCAAACACGTTTGATTGACTGCGACTGAGGTCTGGACCGCTCTGTTCCTTTTCTCGTGGAGAAAATCAAAAATCTTGTAGTGTGTCCTCAGCTTTAGCCATGTTCAAAGAAGAGCAACGTGTTTAAAGACTTCTAGAATTGGTCTTCTTGAATTTATACCAGTGGGTGATGTGGTCTCAGTGGCAAAACCGTGAGGTTACGAATCACTTAATGAGAGCCTCGTGCATCCAAAAGAATCACAGCCATGTTTCATTTAACCAATATCACACATGATCACACCTGACAATGACTGCACAAGTAATTTGTCTTCTTCTCTGAAGGACATTGACGGTGACATGGGCCTTGCTTGTGTTTCATAAGGAAAATGATCTACATCTCCATGTGACTCTGTTCGGTGGTTTATAGAGCATAATGATGACTTTGTAGATATTTCATTTATTTTACGGCTATTTTAATGGCCAATTGAACAAAAATTCAAACCTCTTAAATACGCCAAGTGTTCTAATAATTTTGGCCACTATTGCATATCTGTGTTAAAGGAACCTCTCCTGAAAGACAACTGCTTTTGGTGAATTGATTTTATTACAGAATTTTCAGCACAGTAGTCAAAAAATTTTAGTTCTCCTGACACAAATTGTAACAATTTGCCATTTACCATTGTTTGCTAAAGCAGCGGCACCGCACTCATGCGTTTAATCTATCAAAAACTCAAGCAACAATGGCAACCAGCTGTTTTGAATACAGAGTTATTGGATTTGAACTGAGACGTCTCAATTTGCTGCCCTAGCTGTCAGTGAGGAATTACTGTGAGGGAAAACATAAGTCTGTGGCTTTATGCCTATAGGGCTTTCTGCAGCTTCTGTGACACATCATGGAGTAATTCACTAGTTTGATGGCAATTTACAGGCAGACTCAACAAGAAACCCGCCCGGGGGCCCTGAGCAACAAGCCCTCTCTTGGGAAACCATGGCTAGCTATAGGATTGCCTGGGCCAGGCCCTGCAAACCGCCGCATGAAAAATTAACCTGCTCACTCCACAGACAGAGCTTACACATCCTCCCTGCCTGGGAGCCTCCTCACACACTCCCTACATCTCTTGCCCTTTTATTTGTCTTTTTCCCTCTCTTCTGTCTTGTCCTCTGCACTGACTCTTATTCAGATGTATTGCAGAGCCAGCACTCCGCATCTTTGCTCCTAACACAACAGCTGTTTGATTCATGGTGAACTCAACAATTATTTATAGACTGGCATACATACGGTAGCATGAGCTCATCGTTGACTGTTGCATATGGGATGTAAAAATGTCCAGGCATCAACAAGTAATGAATCACCTGGACTAGTTGATCATTCAAAGTCAAATAGAAGTCACCGACTTATAAGTGAAGGACCAACTGGGGTTTAGCAGAAAACTGATAGCAAAGGCAGTGAGATGTCAATAATTTAACGGAGCAGGTTTTAAATCTAAGTGCCTTTGGATATTTCATACCACTGGGGAGCAAAGTTTAATCAAACAGAAAGATTGGCCCCAGAGCTGTGTGGGTGAGAGAGCTAAATTTATTGGCAGCTCTTGAACAGGCAGTAAGGATTTTATTACAGGCATCATTCAGGGCAAAATTAGCAATGTGACCTGCTATTTTAGTGAAATAAATTGAGTTAAGAGATTGATATGGATAAATGTCACGTTAAATGTCATCATAAAAAACAATGTTTCTTTGAATTATTGGAAGCCATGAGAAGATACGTTCTGTCCACTTCTTTCTCCCTCTCGAGCCGCTGATGTTTCATTTAAGAATTCCCACATTCCTTGCTTTGGTTCCAGGCATCGCACAACATTTTGAGCAAAATGCCATTATGGTTTTTTATTGATCCTTGGTGTCTGGTGCCCTCTCTGATGCTGAAGTACGAAAGCTCTCTGGCTTTCCAAATCACACCAACGAATGTTGTGACAGAGCAGCTTTTCTTTAAAGACCCCCAAAGGGTCAATATTTCCCAGGAAACATACTTCGATTTCTGTTGGATGGTACAAAGATGAAGTGATGCTGTCACTTGTGTTTATCATAGAGAAAACTGCATGCGCCACGACCTACCGCATACATTCCAATAGCGTTATCTTTAGTGCCGAAAATCAAAAACAGCAGTACAGACATTTCTTTGAGGAAAAAAAGTCTTTGACAGTGGTAGATTCAGCTGCAGATTAATTACACAATTTTGCAGATGGTCTCAACATGAAAGCGGTGTTACACCAAACACTGGAGACACCGGGGAAAAACTGCAGGTCTTTTTTACCAAGTGCAGTTAATCAAAATCCTAATTTTCTAAAAGGTCAGTACATTTCTTTAAGTGTAATGGAGTGGATTATGTAATTACTTTGTGGTGTATTCTGCATGGTAGGGCACACCACTAATTATACCAGCTATGGCTATTAAAAAAGGCACTAATGCTGTAATACAATTTTATTGAACATAAACATTTTTCATTGCTTTTCTTCTTCAGTGTACTCCTTCTGCATCAAGCCTGCATTCAGCTCTTCCACTGATCAAAGCAGTGCAGTCGGTCTTCAGGCAGTTATCTCTGAACCTCTGTTGTTCTTATCTTAACTTCTGATACAGACTCAAAATCTGTTCCTCTGACACAGATTTGATCTTAGGGGAAAGTTAAAAGTCACACGGTGCTAAATCAGATGAATAGGGAGGGCGGTCAAGAGCTGTGATGTGTTTTTGGGTCACAAACTGCTTTTCTTAGAGAGCAGTGTGAACTGGAGCAATGCTTAATGAAGAATGAAACCATTTTTCCGCAAATGTGATCTACTGAATTTATTTCAAATGATTTGTTCAATTTGTTGAATGTTTTCAGAAGTTTTTGATGTGCATCATCTTGGACATCCTCTCTGCCTTCATTAAATCTTTTGTGCCATTTAAACACATGCACATGACTTGACGTGTTCTCCATAGACCTCAGTTAATGGATGAAAACATTCATCCATTAACCAAACATTTCAAGTGAATATGTTGCTCAACTTTTAAGTTTTTAACACTTTAGCAGAAACATGTACACTTCAATCAATAGCAGTGAACTAAAAACATTGCTTATTGGAAACTTACAACGGTTATGTATGAATACCCAACCTTTAATATACGTATAACACTCCGTGACCGTGAACCATGTGGTTTTATCCTCATAAGTACAGTCTCATTATTTAATAGACAGACCCTGTTATATGATGTGGCCGATAGGTGGATGAACCAAGGGCTCGATCAAGCTGGTCAAGGATTACAAGAACATAATTAGTAGCAGCAGAAAAACAAATACTGATCATCTATCATAGAACAAAATATATATGATTAAAATGGAAGAAAATGTTTTTTTTAGAGTGTGCAGGTATTCTAGAGTAGTGGTTACACATTTCCCAACAGTCATTAAGTCATGACATAGTTTTAGAGCTCTATCTAGGCAAATACATTTTTACGAATTAGTAAATAAATATATAATCAATCAAACATGTAGTATATACTTCAATCAACATTTGCACATTTTTATCACCTGACGAATAATCAAAACATTGAACTTTTTCAATGATTACTTGGTTTGGTATCTCAGTGTGGCAAATAAAAATAGACTGGAAGGCATTGTTAATGTTTGCCAAAATATCACTGGCATTATGTCTATCAAGTTATGATAGAAGGAAAACACTATTGTAGGAAACCCATAGCATCGTCTTTATGCAGAGATTAGACGTTTGCCATCAGGAAGGAGGTACATTTTCCATAGGAAAAGCTAAATCAAATAGATATTGGAGAATTTTTTTTGCCCTTGCTGTTTGTTTTTTAAATAAGCTCTGAACTGCATCATTCTCTGCCTTATAGCGCTTTGTAGTTCCAGGATGATATTTATTAGTATATAATATGACATCGCTACTCTATATTTTGTGTGATGTATTGTGTTACTACAGTTGCAAACCATGCAGCTCCTCTGGGATGATAAAGAGTTCCTAATCTAATCTAATTTATGCAACATCGCACACACTTGAGGAACATTGATTATATTGCAGTGTGATGTACAATTTATGGTATTCTGTGTAACTGTTAAAGGCTATTTTAATATCAGCAACATGCAAATGAAGAAAGATTAAGAGAGTGAGAGCGGTTTCTTTATGCAACGCCTCTTTTCTCCAGTGCTTTGTGTCAGACAGAGCAGTATTCCCACTGGTCACGCTGCAATTAGCAGCCAAGCAGCCATCACTAGTGCCAAGTCCCCAAACAACTACCTCCTCAAACATCCCACACACACACACACGCACACACCAAGCAAAATCACCCTCCTTTCACTTTTGCTGAGACTCACTGAGGGTTTCTCCAACATGCAACCATGTGGTAATGCACCCTGTAACTGTTGTTAGTGGCAAGTGGCAGATTTTTCAACCTCGAAGGCCGTGTCACACAATGCCACATTAACAGAGGTGATGTTTTCTCAATGGCACTCAACAGGCTGACACAATGTGACAAACTGTCACAGGGGAGGGCTTCCCCACCCAGGACCTCGCTTGTTAGAACGCGTGAATAAGTGAGCGAGTGACACTGAAAGAGT
Source organism: Pseudamia nigra (assembly GCA_029823295.1). NCBI lineage: Eukaryota > Metazoa > Chordata > Actinopteri > Kurtiformes > Apogonidae > Pseudamia > Pseudamia nigra. The sequence continues at coordinate 9,284 of JAQQAE010000191.1, read as the reverse complement.
AACAGAGAGAGAGAAAAAGAGAGTTCTCTCAGCTTGTTTTCCACGCATATCTGCTGCTACGCGGTATAATGAGCACAATGTTAACAGAGAGGGTAAACATAGAGGGCAGCATAAACAGGCTGACGGCAGGCAGCAGTGACGGCTGTCTGTGTTGTTGTGTGTAATGAGCGAGCAGACGAGCTCATATCCATCGTCAGAGTCTGGAGCAATAAGGATGGAAAGCTTGGGTCACTTGATGACAAAATGCCCTGAATCATTGTCTATTTAATGTCATGAATGTTGCTTTTGCTTCTTTTTAACTGTTTAAGTTTCACAGGGGTCTGACCACGAAGCACTTGTTAGGGTTTGGCAGTCCATCTTGGGTTTCCTTTGAATGATAAAAGTTATGTCAAAAGAGATCCAAAAACTCTGCACCCCATGAGCTCCAATTTGAAATTTGAAATTTAATCAAAGTGGCATTGCAAGCAGACTGCACTCCTTCAGACTTCCTGAGAACTGAAGAACGAAACTTCAGTTTAATATTTGAAATGGGAGCTAATGTGTGCAGAGCGTTTGCATCTTTCAGTCGATTTTTATGAATCTACCACCCAGAATTCTTTTATATGAAGATATGCATGTCCTTTGCCTCATTCTTAATAAATAATACAGGACACTTGCATGTAATTATGTAACTTTAGTTTAGTTATAGTAAGTTCAAATCACTGCCATAGACATACATATGCAATGAATTGGGTTTTATGTCACAAGTAATAAGCATTAAAATATAAGCAGCTCCTTAATAAAAAATGTATCTAATGGCATGTCAGAACACTGGGTGAGGGAAGGAAACCACAACTCATTCATATTTATTCGCTATATTTCCTCCTTGATTCTGGCATGGAATCTATAAAGTGGTGGATGAATTTTTAGTTAGTACATAAATCTTGTAAGATTGTGCATCATTATTCTTTGATACCAATCATCACTGCTGTGCATAGTGTGCAACACAAACAGTCGCCCAGCATCTTAGCTTAAAATCCGATCCATCACAAAATTCTACACTGTTCTGTCCCTTTGAGCTAGGCTGATATGCATTATTTCATGTGTTAATACAGCATACATTCAAGCAGCACTTGAGGGACTTGCAGAATAACAAACGAGTGGGAAGAATAGAAAATCAACGACGGGCAGATTGAAAGTTAAAAGACTGTAAAATGAGCGTGTGTTCGAATGGGGGGGGGCATGGGTTTTATGCTGTGGTTCTTATAACGCTCTCTTGGCTTTCGTAAGGCTCTTGATTAGCAAACAGCAGCCCCCGAGATAAAACACTCATAGACACAGACTGGATTTGCATGTAAAGAGACTCGGAGCCGTTCAGGCACGTATTTACTCCAGTCAACTTTTATTCTAAGCAGATTTTCATTTTAGCCAGTTCTACTCCAGTATGTTTGATTTATCTTGTGAACCTCTACATCGTCTTTGTACTCGAATGAGACTGTTTATGTTTGCACTAAAATATACATGAACTTTGGGCCATGTTTAATTACATATGTAATTGATATGTGTACCGTAAGGAAAAAACTATCACTGTGAGAACTCATTCTGCGAGCATGTAAATTAATACTTGCGTGAGCCGTCATACATGGCTTGAATATTAAAGTAAAAGGTTTACATGCAAGGTTAGACACATTCACAGGTGTAGTGAAGTGGAGCAACAGGTCGTCATGTACAAGGTAAACAGACACTACAGGATGCACAGACCTGAAGAAGCACATATCACATTACACCACTGACTTTGTTACAAATATAAAGGCTTTGTTTGCTCAGACAAGATGTTAAGAGTAAAACAGCAGAGATGTTTAAGAATTGCCTCAAGAAGATTTGCGTGAACTGTCAGACACTCGGGGAAAATATAGAGATAATAAGGTTTATAAATGAAGATATGCTGAAGCAACCCAGTGTATTACTTTGAAGTGAAAAAAGCAGTCGCTTCTTGCGTTCACTCCTAGTAATCACTTGGTTAAATATAATTTATGACTTGGATCATAAGTTATTCACGCGCTCGCTGATTAATTATGTAAGCCTGAAATGTAATATCTCTGATTATGTGTGACAGTAGATTTTCATCATTACAGATGGAGGGAGTTTCTAACAGCAGGTTTATGCTAAGCAGATTTCTTTTGTAAATTCATACAGACACATCTGGGCAAATGTGAAAGAAGTATTTATCCTCTCGCATGATGGTATACTTCTGAAAGGCTTTTCTTCTCCAATACTATTTATGCTGCCATTAAAAATCACTACTTTAAAGCCATCGTCTAATCCACCTAGAATATACAGGATCTAGTCAGTAGAAGCTAAGCTGATTTGATTCTACTCTCATTTTTTACAGAGTAAATGCCACCTCTTTTCAAGTGATTGAATCTCATTTTCAAATAGGTCTGATTTTATAGCCCTCGAGCAATGTCAAGTCATTCTGTAATGATACCACATACAGGGAAGGATATGGTCAGAACCTTTCATCCATTTTTCATGCTTGTTTAACTTTTCCTACACACAACACTAAATTCATTTTCCACATGAATTTTGAGGAGCCTTAGCTTGAGATTGGTGCAGACAGCTTGTTAAATATATATCGGCTATGCAGTGGGCAACCTGCTGAAGTGGCAGTGTACCTCTGCTCCAGTCGAACAGAATGAGAGAATGAATGATAGATCCAACGCTGAATCCTAACCTTCTGTAGCCTTTTAACCAAGGCTGGTGTGACACTTCTCTACATGTTCTGGATTAAACAGAAAAAAAACCCCAGGAAATAATTGCTCAAAAACCCAATGATGTGGTCCAAGCCTGGCAGGCAGAACAGCCAGAATTCATGAGTCTAATTTGGAAGTGGTTTCAGAAGAAGCTGTACCTTTTGTTTTTGTGTAGTCTACTGCTGTGAGAATGTAGAGCAACACAACTGAGCTTTCTCCAGAGATAAGGATTATGCTTCATCCAGCAGATACAAGAGCAAATGCAAAATGTTATTTCCAATTTCTGAGTCTTTCATCTTTGCTCGTGTTTCCAGTGTGTGATTGTAACATGACTGCCTGCATTTCCAAAATTGCAAAAGCCATCATGTGTTTTCCCTGACTCGAAAATGGGATTGTGTGATAGCTAAAGTTAACATTGTTTGTTTTCCCTAAATCTTGCAAGTCGTCATCTGTATTTTTCCTAAGAAGCGATTACATTGTGCGTGCTGTTCTTTAAATCCTGTAAGTCATGATGTATGTGTTCCCTAACATAATAATGTATAATAATATCACCTGAATCTCTCATATCATGTGAGTTTTCTATGAATTCAAGCTGGCCCAATTTAGACCTGAAATTTTGTATTCCTTTTTTGTGAATTTTGTGGTGTTGAAAAAGAGCTTCTGTGATGTTTAAAGGATTTCAGACTTGATCTGAGAATACAGTATTATCTTAAATGCACAGCTGTTTCTATACAAGTGGCATTTGAATGAATTATCAAATACTGTATTTCTGGAGTGATCACTTCAAACCAAAATCTGAAAATCTGTTTACGATGCTGTATTTCCATTCAAATGTGCTTGTGCAGCACTACGTATACGAAGCAATCATTATCATGAGATTTTCAGACATCTTTAAAACACTTCAATATGATGCCATGAGCAAAGAGCATGTCAGTTGAGGAGACAGATTTAAGTTTGTCCCAGCACACCTTGCGTACTAGACCTCTAAATGTAGTCTTGGCTAACTGAGCGTCCATGCCAGGGATGCTAGCTTACTGACGCGGTAAAACTTCAACATGCAGTGCCAAAAAAGTCATGTTACGGTGTAGTTAGTGTAAATACTTACCTACAGCTGCAGTTGAGTGTATCTCAGGTAAAACTTTGCCCATATTGAATAAATAGAAGATCCAAATCGGTCTGACTTCACTAGCAAGTTGAGTTACCATCGTGATATGTCAATCAAAGCCCAGCACAACAGTGATTTGTTGGATTATTTACAGTAATATCTTAACAACGGAGCAAAAAGTTAAAGATGGACAACCACATTACTTATTGGAGGGTCCAAATAAAATGTTTGAGACCATAATGAATAATGACAAAAATGTATTTGCTTATGTTATGATTCCATTCCCGGACACCTAGGCCTGAGCTTGTTCGTTAAGCTATCCAGAAGAAACCCCATAACTAAATCCTCATCGAACCTGACACCCATACATGTGTGTTCAGGACTTGAGTTATGTTTGACACTAGCCCTGGGTCGTGTATTTTGCCCTATATAGGACAGGACAAAATACACCACCCAGGGCAGATGTGAAGGAGGAGGCAGATGTGTATTTGCAAAACTCACCATCACACGTCTGGATCTGGATTCGACAAACCCCGGCCACGGCCTCCCGTCTCTGGTGGTCCACGAACTTCCTTCCGGGCTCTATCCCCTCAGCCCTAGGGGCTGCTGGGTGATGTAGTTTGGAGTTTTTAAAAGGTGAATACAGTATATACAGATAGGGTCAGCATGCGATTTAAAAGTTTGATGCCTTGTTCCGTAGATAAATGGCTCAGTTCTTTCAGCTCTACTCCCACTCAGTCGAGCGGCTGGCGGGTCAAAACGCTCTTTGTGGGTCTCTGAGGCCTCAGTTCTGAATCTGTATCTCAAGACATTCTCCTCCTGTGTCCTTCTCCTTTGGCTCCTTGTCTTTGTCTGAGTTCCTGCGTTCTCTCAGCTGTTCAAATCGACTTCATCACACACAGCTGTGCTTCATTACTCTGATCAGAGTGAGTTTCACAAAACACACCCACATCCTCCAAATGTGTATCGTATGAGTATTTTCCCTGAGCTGAAAACCATGCCTACGCAAACTAGGATCATAACAAATGTATATCCACGGGAAAAAAGCTTCTTGGAGCCAGATGAACGGTTCCCCGGTGGCCAAGCAGCGGTATTACAACTGAAAGTTACTTCTGCATCAGCCTCACTGAGCAGCCGGGTCATTGCCCACTAATAACACCATAACAGGTTCTATCAAACCACGAAGTTTGATCCAGCTATGGGCAATATTCTGGACATAGTGATCCAGAATGCTTATACTTACAGGAGTCGAGGAAAAATAGCTACTGTAAGGTAGGAAATAAATCTATAGGCATTAAACTGACACCAAACTGTAGTGGAAACTGCTGATTCATTAATGTGCCCACAGATTTGACGTCTCTTCAACATTTGTGAAGCTAGATCCAGGGGAAAAACACCATTATAGGAATATATATATATTTTTTATTAATGATTGAACTATGATAAGGTAGAACTTTATCAACTCACAGGAACCCACATTGGACACGACCGATCAAGTACAGTTTATTCTTGTAAGAAAGAACACGCAGACAGGACAGAGTGTTGCTCTGAGAGGTTGCTCATATCGTTTCTTATGTAATTTCTTAAAGGTCACATATGACAATAATCATGGGTGCATTGGTCAGGCGTACAGATGTGAAGCCTCTGACTTGGTGAACCTAGCAAGTGACATACTTCTTGAGTGTATAAATCATCTGTTTATCAAAAGCAGACAGAGAGTAAAAAGAGGGAGTAGATCCAGACAGATGCACACCTTAGGGAAAGTACTTATTCCTAAAATATTCTATATTCAGGCAGTGCATGAAAAGTTCATACAGTTAGTTGGCCACACAAGATTATATTTTTTCAAGCATTTCATACAGTATATATTATTATTTCTCTATCAAACTAATAATAAAATAACAAAACTTGACCACTTGTATAACTTTGCCATTTGTTTTCTTCGATATATCCCACTATGAAAAGAGCCTGAGCTGCCTTGGAGGAGGTCTGTGCTCTCTGAGTGTTTCCTAGTTACTTTAAGAAATTAATGTCACTCAGTCTGAATGATCTCAAGACCTTTGAATGTGCCTCCAAGTGCACCCGCCAAAACCATCAAATGATGAAACCGGCTCTCATGAAGACTGGCCCCGGATTGTGAGGGTGATAATTCTAATAAACCTATCATCTGCAGAGATATAACTCTTGATCTTCCTTTTCTGGGATGGTCCTTATGAGAGCCAGTTTCATCGCAGCATTTGATGTTTTTGTCTCTAAGCCTGTCTGCCATGAAAGAATGCAAATATTTATAAATATCATTTGCTGTACATGTGAAACCCGGTATGCAACAAACACATCCACATGAGAAGCAGCATGCCTCTCTCTGTTGCTGTTTAGTGAGTCACTGTCTCTGCAGTGCTGTCTCTCAGCTGATGTGTAGTTAATCTCTCAGAGGTCTCCGGTGGGAGGAAATGATGAAGGGAGGAAGAGAAAGGAGAGAACGACTAAGAAATAGAGTTACTCTGCTGCAGCCAGATGAGCCTCCCTCCGTTAAAGCTCCCCAGAGAGTGCTTATATGTCCAAAATCCTTGCAAGACTTCCGTGACTCAAATGATTATAGTAATACTGTGTGTTTATGTGCCGTGTTTATTTACTGAAATATACACAAAGCTTTTTGACATTTAAGTCTCAGTACCTAGTAACCACACACCTGTGAGACTGTAATGGATTTTAAGCTGAGCATTATCAGTCACAGCGAGGAGCAGAATTCAGTTTGCCCAGGGCTGTAAGTTCTATTTTACGTATCACCTCTTTGAGATTTAAGTGGACTGAAACTGCAAAATCAATAATGGGTCAGCTTTTAGTGAGTGTATTTCACCAAGAGAATGCTGATTTCTAGTGGTTCAGATACAGAAAAAGACTCTTTCTCCAGTGACAGTCCATCAAAAAAAATCTCTCAAGTCAACAGGTAGAGCAAAAAAAAACAAACCAAAACAAAACAAAAAAACCCACTGCTCTGTTTTTGGAGATGCTTCTTTTTGGTGGGCTTCCAGGTGGCAACCACGCTGACAGAGCTGGGCTGTTCTGCTGCAGGCTCTACTCACTGATCTCTTCTCTCCTGAGATCCACTTCACCTCCAAGCATACAAGATCTGCCACGGCAAGGAAGACGAAGAAACCGTTTTCTCCGCTTTTTCTGCCTTTTCTCCTCTTCAAAAGAAGCTTCTGTGTGTCTGTGATATAGCAAGCGAGATCAAACTTTTATCCGAGAGTAAGCGAAAACAGGTAGACATACATTCATCGACAGAGCAAAATTTCTTCTACACACGTTGTCCCAGCGATGCACATTTTCTCAGCCTGCTGTGCCTAAAGGAGTTCTCACAATTTGTACATGATGAGAGGCATGGGTGGGGGGCGAGGGGGGGGGCATGCTGATAGTGAGACAGAAGCAGAAAGAGATTGGATGTATTCTCCCCTTCGCCTCACTTCTCCCTAGCACCCAGAGGCTTCTCCAAAGCTTTTAGTGAAAGTACAAGCAGCTGTGTGATGGATCAAACAGCAGCAGCAGCCACTTCCCAGCGCACCCAGCAGAATACTGGCTTTGATATTTCAGTCACTATCTGTCCCCGTGTTGTGTCTATTTTATACACTGCTGGAAAATGAATCTTTTCCTTTGGCCCTCTCTCCTGCCACTGTCAGTTCTACTGTCTTATTCCTCTCCCTCCTCCATCTCCATCCATCATTGGCTCATCTACATCCAGCAGTCAGTCCCTGTCTCTGTCTTCGATTTGTCCTGGTTTCCCCTCTCCCAACACTAGCTTTTGGTAAATCTTGCTCTTTTTCCTCTTTTCGGTCCTGGTTAAAGGTGAACAAAGCATTTGCCCTTGTAATTACTGGCAGCCCCGTGGGCAGGCTGGTTTCCTGTCACTTTAATTGAGCCTGTCTGAATTGGAGGAAGTGGAGACATGTCATTGAACCCACTCACTCCTTCCTGCTCACTTTCCCATAAGACCAGGTTCATTGTGATATACATATCATTCATTTGCACGGCCCAAAGCTCAGGATGCTACGTGACTTTTGATGACATAATCATCATAATCACGTAAAAGGTTAGTTCTTATACCCTTTTTCAATGGATGTATTGCTTTACTTTGCCACAGACTGACCTTTTTGACGGTTACTGGGTGGGTTAACCCACTGCATAGCAATACCAGATTGCATGCATTTAATTCACAATACAGGGGATTTTGAGGTCGTGGTGGTTACAAGAGGCACAAATTTAGTAGGTGAATGGGTTGATGGTGGCAGTACAATAGAACTCAACCTACACCAAAGTGGTGCATTCCAGGCCAAATTCAGTTTCAAATTCTGTGCATTTCCTGCTGATCTTTCACAGCTCACCCTACGCAGGTCATTTTATGCTTAAGCTTAGTGAAAGTGAAACCTGCGTGTAAAGTGGTCGACCACATTTGATGTACGTATTCCATGTGAAAAATGTAAAAGATGTCTATGTTGTGTGGTGAGGTACTCATGGTGTTTGTATCAGAGGTGTGGACTCGAGTCACATGACTTGGCTCATAAATTTGATGACTTCAGACTCGACTTGGAAAATTTACAAAAGACTTGCAACTTGACTTGGACTTTAACACCAAAGACTCGTGACGTCATTTTGAATTGAGCCTTTTTACTGGAAGCACTTGATACCTTCCCCCAAGTCCAAAAAAATTAAAGTGTGTTATTAAAAAGTAACAACTAATATTAACCTTATGTCTATGACATTAAGCCTGTTAATTCCCAGCATCCCCGAATCCACCATCCAACAGCATCCAATCATTTACAGGAGAGAATAAGAAACGTGTTTTGTTGGTGAATTAGCCATGACCTGGTAAGGACAATGGTACCAAAGGGTATTTGGTTTGCCTTCAAAAACTACACATCAACAAAAAAAAAAACAAAAAACAGATTGCAGTATGCGAAACACGCGGGACTAGAGTAACAGCCGGACATGCAACAACTTCCAACTTCGTTTGTCATTTGCAGCTGCACAAAGACCTATAAGTCGAGTCTTATTAATAGTTTGCAAGCTAATACTATGCTAACATTAGCTAAACAGGTACAGATGCTTGCAAAAGTATTCATACCCCATTGATGTTTTCACCTTTTATTGTGGTATAAACTGAATTATTGTCAATATAATTTGGCTTTTTTGACAAGAATTTACAAAAAACCACTCTTGAATGTCAAAGTGAAAACAGATTTCTACAAAGTAATGTCAATTAATAAAAAATATTTGGTGGAAAATAAGTGACAGCATAAGTATTCATACCCTTTACCATGACTCATCTAAATGGTCAGAGGTTCAGTCAAATGGTGCTGGTCGTCTGACAGTTTATATCTGATGCACTGACTGTGTCTTAAGTGACAGTAGTATTGACACCTGTGTCCAAAAGGTCTAGTCACTGGTGAATC